>PVJD01003389.1:0-164658 GCA_004026545.1 Mormoops blainvillei | reverse complement strand
TTTGCCAGGAAAGGGCTCTAACATATTGCCATTTAGAGAAGGGTAGTGTTGTAGCAACTTTACATTGAAAACATCACTCAGCACACTTGGCTCTTGCTTTATGTTCCTTGTGCAGAAGGAAGGTAGCACTGGAGAAGCCCTGCCTGAACCACACCTGCACGTAATTTCAGAAAAGGATTAGTCATCAGGGTTCAAATAGGGATGTGCTTATTTGCTTGAGATTTATACTTGACCAGCAGAAATGCTTTCTAAAGAGTAAATGACAAGTTTTAGTCTAAAGGCCACTTAGAGACCACCAGAAGGTAGATGGCGGAGAGGATTAGCAGTCACCCAAGATTCCAGGGGGCAGAGTGTGCAAGGTCACATTCAGGATGGGGTTCGGGGGATATTTTTAGGACCCGTGCACGGGTAGTGTGAGGAGTGTTGTAGATGGTGCGATGATGGGTATTTTTATTTTAAACGGGTATTGGAAAATAGATATCCCATGAACTTTATGTTTTGTACAAATTGTTATTGCTTGCAATGATGCTAAAATGACATTTAAATTTGAAATGTGAGTCCACCATTTTTAAGAAAATGTCAATACTTTATTTTGAGAAGTCACATTTTAAATTGATAGCATCATTAGAATAAACATTTGTCATTATAAATTTTAATTAGATATTGAATGAATAAACACAATTTGAAAACAGTATATATGTGACTAAAAGTTTGGAAACACCAAAATAAGATACCTTTCCTACTCTCTAACCCTGACAACCTATAAAGTAAGTGCTGCAATTTGCAGAAGAAACTAAAGGACAGAGTTTTATAGCAGGAAAGCTGGAGCACCTGGCACAGGATGAGCTGGGTTTACGTCTTTTCCCTGACACTTGTTAGCTATGCAACCTTACCAAGGTACTTTCCACCCTGGCCCTGTTTCCCCATCTGTGAGGTGAGAAATACAATGCCTGTACCTTAGGGTGACTTCAAGGATCACATGAGCTGGTGCCCTGATAAATGGTAATTTAATGAGGTTCTAAATGAGGGTTAGCTAGACCTTAATGCACAGCCCCAAGCTCCTGGTCTTTCTCTTTCTGGCGGCCTTGCTGCTCTCCCTGCTTCCAGCCACTTCCCCATCTGAAGTGATGAGTTCCCGTGCGTGTGGTCCCTCTTGGTGATAAAAAGCCAAACATGCTACAAAGTCTGGGCTCGATGCCAGTGGGTGGCTCCCCAGCCAGGTGAACTGGGCACACTGTGTCACCTCTCTGACCCTCAGTCCCTCAACTACAGCTTGGCATCAGAATTGAGAGGAGATGTTTGAAACCTGAAAAATCTGAATTAGAATTCTGCTTAGTCTCTTAGTTGCTATTCAACATCAGGCTAGTAACTTTTGGTTTCTGAGCCTCAGTTTCTTCATCTTAAAAATAGGGGATGAAAATAACTTCCTGGAAGCCCTCACTGGCCATCCTTCCTGGCTAGGGGAAATGACCTGCCCACAGTACCTACTTAGTACGGGCTAACTCCTACACCATCCCATGAGCCTCTAAAGGCCAGGATGTTGTCCTGTTGAAGCTGTGTATCCCTGGAAACCAGCAGAGAGCTGGGAATATGGTGGATCTCAGGAGATGTTCTCAAAAAATTAAATGCAGAATTACAGATGACCTAGTAAGCCCACCCCCCACCCCCCGCAAAGAGTTGAAAGCAGGATCTTGAAGAGATCTCTGTAGCCTCACGTGCATAGAAACATTATTCACAATGGTCAAAAGGTAGAATCAACCCAAATATCTACTCGTAGAAGAATGAATGGATAAATATAACATGGAATATACACCCAATGGAATATTATTTAATCTTAAAAAGGAAGGAAATCCAGACACATGCTACAACATGGATGAACTTTGACAACATTAGGCTCAGTGACCTAAGCCAGTCACAAAAGAACCGATACTGTGTGATTGCATTTACATGAGGCCCCTAGAGTAGTCAAATTCAGAGACACAGAAAGTAGAATGGCGGTTGCCAGGGGTTGGGGGCAGGGAGTGAGAAGTAATTGTTCAATGGCTACAGAGTTTCAGTTTTGCAAGATGAATAGAGTTCTGGAGTGGATAATGGTAATGTTTGCACAGCAGTGTGAATGTACTTGTCACTGAACTGTAGGCTTCAAAATGCACATTTAACCTTTACATATTTTATCACAGTTAAATACATATATGCACACACACACATATATATGCACACACACACATATATATGCACACACACATGGATTTTTTACCTCCTTTTTTCAAGCACTCCCAAGTGTTACCATCAGGTTGAGAGGTTACCATGAGGTTGAACAGTGGTGCCAAAGGCGAAGAGTGAGCCTGGAGGAGTAAAGGGGATGGAAGGTGAGGGAGAGAGCTCCCCGGGGAGAGTGGCGGATGACAGAGTCAGGCTGGTAGCCACATCCAGGAAGTCAAGAGAGGATTCAGCCACAGTATAGCTCAGAAGACAGAGCACATATCTTGGAGAAAAGATGAATCAGAGGAGAAGGGCACCCAAGGGGACAGAGCAGGCAAAAGAACTGAACCCAAGAGAGGGGTGGGGAAGAAAAAGAGTTTTCCCATGGCCAGGGGGCAGTGCTGAGCTCAAGATCCTGCCATCGTGGACAAAGGCCACGTTCTGTGTGTCTTGGTGTGTACACACACATGCCTCCTGCAAATGCGACTGGACAATTAGGGACCCCACATGGCAATCTAAGAAAGGACACACACACACACACACACACACACACACACACAGAGCATTAAAAAGACATACTAATTTAGGATTACATTTAGTGCTTTTCTTTCCCCACTTCTGGTACCAAAATATATATTAGAAAATTAAAAAATTCTATCACCGCACTACTGGGGGTAAAATTTGTACTTTTGACTATTCTTTAAAAAATTTTATGGAGTTCATAAATTGAAATTTTATGGATGAACTCCATAAAATTTCAAAAAATTGATCACACTGTTTTGAAACTTGCTTCCTTTTTACTTAAAATAACAAATATTTCTCCATGTCATAAAATACTTATATATACCATACAATTTTTTTATCCTCACCCAAGGACATTTTATCATTGCTTTTAGAGAGAAAGGAAGGGAGAGAGGAAGAGAGAGAGAGAGAGAAACATCGATGTGAGAGAAGAATAAATTGGTTGCCCCCTATATGAGCCTGGACCAGGGATCGAACCCACAACCTAGGTATGTGCCCTGACTGAGAATCAAACCAACAACCCTTCATTATGGGACAATGCTCCAACCAACTGAGTCACACCAGTCAGGGCACCATACAAATTTTTAAGTGGCCACATGGCATTTCACTCTACAGATGACCATCATTTAACTAAGACCTGACTGGACACTGCTGGATGTGTTAAACAGGTCCATCTTAGCTCATGCACGTGGCGCCCACTAAGGGCCAGGCACTGCTCCAGGTGCTAGTGTACAGCGGCAAACCCAGATCATTTGTTCTACAAGTTCATATCAGGGAGGGAAATATGTAGGTAATTACAATAAGGAATGGTCAGTGTTGTACTGTAGACACAGCAAGTACAAGCCGAAGTCCATAGCTAAAGTTTTCAAGAACTACAATTCATATTGTCTCTAACAACATAATTTTCACTTTAGCTCTTATCCCATTAGGGTGATAGAAACTCAATCTCAATTAGCTTCGGATTGCTCCCCTTTCCTTGGGTTGGCACTCAATGTGGCCCTGCTCTTGTGCTGTCCAGGAGCATGGTGAAGGGAGAGAGTGGGGAGGGCTTGTCTGGTCCTCAGTGTGGCCTCCACTCAGATACAACCCAGGAGGCCACCACTGAGTCTCCTAGTCATTGGCCCACACAGGTTACTAGGGAGTTATCCTTCAGTCCTATCTATTTGCGCCTTTGTAACTTGTGCTTCCTCACTGTTCTGTCCATCAAATTTTTCTCAGGTTTTCTCTCTCTCCTCTCCCCCCTGCCATTCACAGATTCTTTCCAGGAGGCAGAGGATAGGTAGTTCTTTATCAGGGAGCTGCTGAAGTTGATGCAGTCATTTCTTTTCATTCTCTTTCTCTAGCTATGAGCATCTTTGTCTGGTCTGGGGTGGGAGGTCAGAGGAGTGAAATGGTTTATCTTAATTAAATTCTGGATTCTATGAGTCCTCTATTTTTTCCCTGAGAACCAGTGTCTTTGGAAGAAAAAAAGGAGCAGACAGCTGGGTTATATTCCTTCCGCCCCATAGCAGTGAACAACAATGGCCTGACTACTTGGAAAAAAAGCAAAGAGGAGAGTCTCAACAGTGGGGGACATCTTTTTCAATATTTTGACATTATCCTTCATCGATTCAAATGGAGGATACAAATGAGAAAGCTCGTGACCTAGCGTGGGAGGTGAAGAAATGCTTCCAGAAAGAGAAGATGTCATAGCTAAGATGTAGTGAAGAGAAGGTTAGCCAGGTCATTGGCTGGCCGCAGAAGTCCTCCAGGAGAGAGAAAAGAGGTGTCTTTGGGCCTGGCAATAGTTCAGAAGGACTGGAGAGTGAAATGGGTGAGGGGGGGTGGTAAGACACAAAGGTAGAGAGAGGTCTTGGGTGCATGTGCTGATTTTCCTCCAGACAAAGATTATTAAGGAAACCTGACCCAGGAGGAGAGGAAATTAGTGGAAAAGGATGTTGTGTTTACTGAGGTGATTCTCTTTGAAACTGCCCTTATGCCTATGCCTATGGGAAAGGAGAAAAAAATGAGAATTGTAACTTATCCAAAGAAGAGATATAAGAGCTTTTAGGGATAATAAAATGCCCATAATTTGAACTCCACAGAATACAAACTTTTGACCATGCACTCAAGTACTGGGATAAAATGAACTTTACAAGATATTATGTCAGACAGATGGTCTAAACAAGGATGATGGAGGCCCCTCTGCTGACAACAGCATGCCCCTTGGCACGCAACGAATTCTCTAAGGCAGCCCTCTGCCAACGTGTCCCTAGCCTGGCAGGAGGAGGCGTCACTCAAAGGAGCACCTGGTTTTCTGGGTACCTATAACACCCTGTAACTCGTCACTCTACACAAATATATCTATCTGAGTTCATTTAGGTATAGCTTGTCCTAGAAAAAAATGAGGTATTATGACCCCTGGAATTTCTTTCCAGAGAGGTGGTGTAGAATTGATAATGTTTTTTCTCTGGCACAGATAAGCATTATCAAGGTACTTTATACTGAAACATTTCTTTGTCAAGGTAATACTTGCTTTAAGGAAACTGAATCCTTATGGTCAAACTTCCATTCTGTATAAGGAAAGGTTTATGAACATTGGTACCTGAAGGAGGTACTTCAGATATCGATTACTTAAGAGCATGTTCAAGGGCTAAAAATACCTCTGAAATGCTCTTTTAGATATATAGAGTTGATCTATAACTTGAAACAAACTTGCTTACATATACTGACTCAAGTCCATCCATATTTGCTGAACAGATAGAACCCCCCAAAGCAATATGTTTTATTTTCCCATTATTTCTATTTAGTTACCACTTACCAAATTCAAAATTATTGTAACCTAATATTCTGGGGCTCCTAGTTGCAAACTACACACATTTCTGGCAGCTCCAAGCAATCTTCTGCTTCAAGAATTTGAACACTGTAAGCTTAAGCCCTCTCTTCCTAGCATTCCCACCAGACTACTAACTAGTTGATAGGGTTGAAGGGCTGGGTCACTCAGGAGAGAGTGCAATTCATAGACTGAGAAAGGTGGGCCCCATGTCAAGCTAAATAGAGATGAGTTAACAGCAGACAGAGGGGAACCAGGGGCCACGAGGGATTCCATCTCACGTGGGTGTTCTTTCCCACACACAGTTTTATGGTACATTTCACATTCAGGATACCTGTTAACCTCTGTCCTGTCCTCTTTATCGAGGACAAAAATCAAAGGAGCTATAATGTAAAAGGAACTTTAACAGTGATTTCCTTGGGTTTACTAGACCTGTTAAGGGAGAGGAGGGAAAGAAAGGATGTTCACTACTCACCTTAGGTGTTTTCCCGTGGGCTTCAGGAACCACCCAGCTCTAGGACAAGTTTTACATTTTTTTAATAAACAAGCTAAACACTTTGAGATCTGATTTTTAAGGACGCATATGACAACCAGGAAGGAAGCAGGCTGTCAAAGCAACCTTGCTTAAAAAAAAAAAAAAAAAAAGCAACAGAAGGAGGAAGTATTTTAAAAAGCTATCAAGATGAGTGTTTAATAACATACACACACACAGCCTGTAACATTATTTTTTTAAGTATTTATCAACTACCTAAAATATCGCATTATCACAAATATCAATCCGCGTTAAAAAGCCATTTACATCAAAATTTGTGACACGATTATGTACAACTATTGTCCAAGGAATGATCAAGACACCCTTGCCTGGGAGGCTTGGCAACAAGATAGAGCCAGCACAGCATCGGATTGAATCGAGGGAGCTGCCAGGTCCTACCCACCCATAAAGTGGGAGTACAGGATAGTAGCCCTGTTACCCATGAGATCTCTTCGACCCCAAAGAGTCTAAAGCAAAATGTGAGTTTCTGTTGGAGGAGGGTTGGACTCTTGGCGTTTATCTCTTCCACATCTCCTCTCTGCGTTCCTCCACTTCAGCTACACTCCATGTGCATGCTTTCCTTAAAGCAATGGAAATAAATGCCATGAAAATTGACCCTCACTGCATTGGTCATGGAAACACTATTCAACAACAGTTAACAAGGGATGAATGAGATACACCTACATCGATAGGGATCAATTTCAAAGATGGGGGTGTGAAAGAAAAAGCTGCAGAACAACATAGCTGGTAGGACAGCCCCAATGCAACATTTATGTGTCTATTTACATGCTGCATTAGGGCTGTCATACCATCATCTATACACTACAAACTATTTAGGGAGACATATAATAAAAACATAGCCCTTAAAGAAACTCATGCCTTTCAGAAAAATGTTCACCTGTGGAGAAAGGGGAGAAGTGTGATCTAAGAGGAATGAAAGAGGGTTTGAACTGTGCCTGGATTTTTACTAAAAAAATAACTGATGCATCCCAAAATATTTTTTGACCTTTAATGGTGCAGGAGTAAGCCTTCTCTCTCGATGTCTGCCTGTACACTGCTCAGCTGTTCAGACAGAAGCCCCTAAGAGACCCTGCACCACACTGTCATGCCCCTCATTCCACTGTCGATTTTAAATTTTAAATTTTCTCCCTCAGTGGAGCAGTCTCTTCCTAGCTCAAACACAGTAGTCTTGCTGGGCTCTCTGGAGGGTGAGTAACTGTCTTGTTTTGTCCAGGAATTGGGGGAATTCCCAGGTTTTGGTTTAAAATGAGTGGGTCACACTGGTTCTCTATAGTGTTCCAGAAGGCATCAATTACAGGCCACGGTTTTACTAAACTTCAAGAACAAGAAAAAGGCCAGGGAAACAAACTTTTGAGAGAAGTACTTGTCCCTGGATCCAAAGCTTTTTAGCATTACAAGTACCTAAACTCTTTCAGAGCAGCCTTCATTGACAACAAACTAGTTTGCTCTAGTTTGCTAACCCCACTTGGTCAAGTCAAGGAATGAAGAAGCCATTCCTTTCCAAAGTCCTGAGACAACTATCAGGATTCTTCACCCTGAATATTTTGTAATTGCTTCATTCACTAGACACATTCTGGATCCTTCAAAATTAAAAATAATTAACATAGTTGAGTGTAACAATAAGAAAGGTAGGAAATGGTCCAGGCCAACAACATTTTCCAGAAAATATAACTCCCCTGTTAAAGCTGATTAATATTAAAAGAGAGAGAGAGAGAGAGAGAGAGAGAGAAAGAGAGAGAGAGAGAGAAAGACAAAGAAAGGAATTCAAACAGCAACTAAAATCAAGCATCCACTTGGAGAATTAAGAAGATGTACCCCTGGGACAGACCTCATGGAGCCTTTCTGAAGTTCTGGATTAAACGCCCTATAGTGAAGGCGACACACCAGGGCCTGTGTCACAGTGGTTCCTTTAACGTCTTCATTTATCCGATAGGATAATATACCCCAAAATACTTTGCATCTATAAGATGTATAAATTACTGCAGTTCATGAGAAATACAATCTGCTGTCCAAACGTAGTCATTCAGATTAGCTGATAAAATACCTTAAAGGTTTAAACTGTACTGATTACATTGCAGTGGAATTCTACAACAATGCCTCTAAAAAGAATGAGGTAAGTCTGTATTGCTAGGTCTGTATTGTTAGGTTAAAAGAACACTGCATAAAAGTGGGTGCAAGGTGATTCCATGAGATTTTTTAAGTTTATGTAGATTTATAGAAAAGTGAAATGTGTCAGAAGAGTACGTCAAACTCTTCCTTTGGCTACTTCTGGGGAGGAGGATTAGCTCTTTTATACTGTTTACATTTTCTGTAGGTATTATGAATTATTTTATCATTAAAAACTGCTTTTAAAAATAAAAAAATGATATGACTTTCCAATGCTTCATTTCTTACTAAACTGGATAAATGCTATAATCTCTCTAATGCAGGGATATGTACAGTTTGTTGAATAAACTAAAAACTGTAGATTAGAATAAGAGTGGCATATATTCGAGAACTTCTGCTGAGCCTGAAACTAATAGCAGTTATTTTGTAGGAAGACAAAAATATTGGTTGCTGGCATCAAAGTTTAAATGTCTGTACTTTTCCAAAAACAAACAACAAATAAGTGATCAGGTTTACTTAAGCAAGTGGAGATCTTAGTGATTCTATAAACAGATGTATTTGGGAAAAGCCCAGTAATATTAAGGCCCTGTCAAACCATTATTTGCATGAGGAAGCACATAATATACAAAATAAGCAAAAACAGCCCACTGAGTCTGCAGTTATGCAATTCGTGAAATCCTGTCATCATCTTTCCTAACAGAGTTCACCAATTCAAAAAGCACTGGCTCCTTCTTTTTAGTGTTGTCATGGATAACTCACTGAAAGCCAAACAAAACAAACAGGATAAGAGGGGAAATGTCACTGAGTTTTAAAAATACATCTTTTGTACTTGGATTATTGATCTTTTTTTCTTCTTTAAGCAAAAACTTCCATAGAATAAGTAAAAAAGAGAACCAAAAAAATCTTAAACAATCCATTACCAGATTGTAGGACAGATAAAAATGTAATACTCAAGTGGATCTGGCTCTAAAAGCAAGGGAAATGAAAGCAAAAATAAACAAATGGGACTACATCAAACCAGAAAGCTTCTGCACAGTGAGGGAAAGCATCATCAAAATGAAAAGGCAACTTACTAACTGGGAGAAGATATTTGCAAATCATACATCTGACAAGGGGTTAATTGCCAAAATATATAAAGAATGCAACAACACAAAAATGAGAAACCAGACTTAAAAAATGGGTAGAGAATCTGGATAGACATTTTTCCAAAGAAGACACACAGATGACCAACAGACACATGAAAAGATGTTCATCGCTAATTGTTAGAGAAATGCAAACCAAAGCACACTGAGATACCACCTCATTGTCGGAATGGCTATTATAAAAAAGACAAGAAATATAAAGTGTTGGAGAGGGTGTGGAAGAAAGAGGAACCCTTGTACACTTTTTCCTGGGAATGCGAATTGGTGCAGCCACTAAGGAAGACTGTATGAAGATTCCTCATAAACTTAAGAGTAGAACTACCACATAACCCAGCAATTCCACTTCTGCGTATTTATCTGAAGAATACGAAGATGCTAATTTGAAAAGATACATGCTCTCTATGTTCACTGCAGCATTATTTACAACAGCCAAGAAATGGAAACAGCCTGAGTCCAGCAGTAAATGAATGGATAAAGAAAATGTGCATATATACAAGGATATATTATTTGCCATAAAAAAGATGAAATCATGCTATTGACAACATGGATGAACCCTGAGGATATCATGCTATGTGAAATAAGTCAGACTGAGAGCAACATATACCATATCATTTCATTTGTATATGGAATCTGAAAACAAAAACAACCAAACAAACAAAACCAAAGAAAACAAACTTCTAGACACAAGGAACAGATTTGTGGTTACCAGAAAGGAAAGGGGTTGGGAGCAAGCAAAATGGGTGATGGGGTTCAATTGTACAATGAAAGAGGATAGTGAGGCTTTTGGGGGTGATCACTCACTTTGTAGTGCATAGAGATGTCAAATTACAATGTTGTACACCTAAAACTTATGTAACATTGCATAGCAATTTTACATGGGTTAAAAAAACAAAAACAAAGTACTACTCACTGGTAGCCCTAATGCTTTTTGGCTCAAGAAAATAGCAACAGAGTCTACCAAATGTCTTCCAGTGGCACCCCAAGAGGGAAAGAAAACAGGACAGTGAAAGGCAGGGCTTAGGAGCCTACCCTGGGGTAAGACCCAGGCAAGGAAGGGCAATGAGCCACCCCCAGAACTGGAAGCACTGTGGCCCAACCTCAGTCAAGGATTTCATTCCCTTCTATAAGCATGCGTTTTCTACAACAACATCTTCTACATCTGTTAACCTGTTTCTTTTGTGGGCAGAGTAGCCTCAGATGGAGATTTTACTTCCCTGAGAAATAGTACAACACTTAAGGGCTTTCATCACTCCAATTAGTGGTCCATACTGAAACATAGGTTTTCTCAGTCTTCAAGCAAGAAATAATCCACATCAAACAAAAGATAACATTTAAGTAAATGTAAACACAACCTTTGGTTAATTTTCACAGTTATCATCAATGATGGCAATTGATAGAAGACCCTAAAGGCCATTCTTCCTTTAGGAATAAGCTCATCTGTCAATTAGATGGAGCTGATTTTCTACACATATTCTTGCTGAGATTCTCCTCAAATGTTGAACTGAAGCTTCAATTCCCAAGTTCATCAAAAGAAAAAGAGGGGGTTCAATCAGCTGTTGTCGTTAAAGTCAGATATTTACAATGAAATAAAATCACTTGACGTTTTCATTCTTGAATAGAAGAGTGGCGAATAGATCTGTGATAGTCCTCCGGACTGCTAATGTGTTCAGGCAAATCATAGCTCCTCAGGAAATGTCCGCTGTTTTGTTGAGCAAAATAATACAGCTGTCTGGCCAGTAGAGGTTCAACCTTTAATGAAATTTTAAGAATATGTTACTAAGACATTGTTTTTACCATCTTACTAAGATATTCTTTTTACCATCCTGCAATTGGATCATCATTAAATAACTCTTTCTCTCTATATATGCAAGGGTATACTAAAGCTAAGTCCAAAGTTAGGTGCTATAACACCTCAAAAATTTTATACTTGGAGCCTTCTGAAGAACTAATTTTTGTTAGTTCGTCCATACACCAACCCCTAAACAGAATCTATTTAACTCTGGGTTTCAATCGAAATTAAAGTTAAAGATGATACTTTTAAACCATCTGTTGCTGAAAATTTACATTTAACTGAGACTGAAACAAATCAGGTAAAAATGGCCACGTTAAAAGGAAATTTGAGTTAATATTTAGTGTAATTTAAGCCAATAAGTTTATTTTTTCACAACTCCAGATTGGCAGGGAATGAGGGGCTCATCCTGGGCAGCTCGCAATCCCTGGGTGACCCAGATAACCTGCACCCTTCTGATTTTCTACAGAGAAAAGAAAAAGAAGCAAAAGCAACAACAAAACTGCTGTTGTGGGAAAATAAAATTAATTGGTCCCAAATTCATCTAGTTTGGTTATAATTGTGGATTGTTTTCACACACACACACACAAATGAACTTTCAGCTCTTCCTGAATTTACAACATCTAAGAAAACGAAATGCTTTCGCAGTCAATTGTGCTATTAAATTGAGCCTTTATATTATTTGATGTGTAGCAACTTAAGCATAACTTACATAAAGTACCTGGAATAAATTAAATCCATAATAAAAGGAATAGAAACTCTTGGGTGTACACATACCAATTGCCCTTTTCCGTACCATACAGCATGATTTCAGGGGTCCTTGCCTGGGAAACCCACCCTTGCCTGATTTACAGGACAAAGAGTGTATCTGAAAAACCTTTAAAATCAGGTTCATGGTTTGGGAGTTTATCCGCAGCTTCTTAAATGTTATTTATCAATGCCAAGTTTATTTAGTCACTTAACAATCCCAGTTGTTAACAAGATTATATCAATAATTATATCAATCATTGGAGCAAATTCATGAGAAAAGTCTGAAGTCTATGGGATTATATTTTTGTTTATTGGGTTGGTTTTTTATTTTACAATCAAGGAGGAGGACTGCATGTTAAAGATTAGGTGGTGTTTTATTCAGTTTTCAATAAGAAACGTTATCAGAACTAAAATATGACCTGAATTTTTACATTATTTGGTATGAATTTTTACCTTTGCTACTCATTACTGGGGCCCATTCATAACTCTTGAAGGTATGTAGCAATGCAAAGTTTTCAAGTTCAAAAGTCCTAGGTATTCAAAGCTCTTTTCTGCTGCAAATTAATGCTAAATATTGTCTATATAAACATTTTTCTTTTTTTTAATGAAAAAAATGTTTACTTGCCACAGCTGAACCTATCTTAAATTCTGCTACAGAACCTTACAATGGTCTAATCTACTTATATTCCTTGAAAGATTGAGCTGCCTCCAAATAACATATGGCTCTTGGTTTCCAATACTTATAACTTTTTTAAATCTAGAAATAAAAGAGGATTTGGGAAACATTTGAAGGGCCTACAAAATACAAAAGTCCATAAACAGCTTCCTATTTGGGAAAAACATCTCTCCATCAAATGAAAGTCAGAAAGCATTTTAAAAGTAATATTAAATGTGGAGAATTTTAAAAGGCAACTTTTGGTATCAATCATTTTAACTCCTTCTAAAATGGGAGTATGACAATTTTGTTGAAAAATAAAAAAGATGCAGCAGATGAAGCCCATGGTTGGAGGTTACCTCCCATTTCTGATGAGATTTCTGGGGCTGGGAATATGATGAGGATCTCTGGGCTGCACTCTCTGCATTGTTAACTGGATCACAATTCCTCCCTCACTATTTTCCCAGGTCACATGACATTTACTTTTTATGTGAGAGGTCTGCAAATGGAAGCCTGCCCTTGATGCAGAACAGGGAAACAATCATTTAAATGTGACTGAGTACTCACATGAGCAGTGATGAGTTTCCTTTGCCTTTGGGGATCTGGAAACTCCTCCCCGAAGCACAGAGTTACCTGGAATCTTGGCAGGGGTCTGCCATGGTGAGCAAAGGCTTGCAACTCTGGAGAAACCCCACCAGGAAAAAAACAAAACAAAACACGCTCAGAACCCTCATCATTGAGCATACCAGGTTAAAACAGTAAGCGAAAGCTCTATGTTGATTCTGAAGATAAAAGTAGGAATGGGCACTTTTTATTTCTGTAAGTGATGTTTTTAGCCCATAGACTGCACATGGAAAACTGCCTGTACACATACAAATGCGTGCTTTTGCTGAGAGGGCTCCAGGCCTTTCTTGATTCTTCAAGGGGAATATGCCTTGCAGATTAAGAAGCTTGCTTTGCACTATTGTACCCATGAGGATGCAAAAGGTAGCAGAAAAGAGTGAAGGAGGAAGAAAAAGGAAAAGATATGTTGAGGCAAAATAATTTACACAAAGAAGTAATTTTCTCTTAAAAAAATGAGAATTTTCTGACTTGTCCCAGGATTACTTAAAAACCTCATCTCAAAACTGCTGAGCCCTCATCATTCCGTATCTGTCACCCAGGACCTCTATGTGACTCAGGCCCCACAGAAACTGCTTGATGTTATCTCGGAGGCTGAGTGCCAGTACGGGCAGCTGCATCCCATTTGGCTCTGGGCCCAAACTGTGTGACTTTGGGTGGACTTTTCACCTGTCTTCTGGGACAGGCGGCGATTTGAGATCAGAAGGGTGGTGATGAAACAGTGGGGCCCCCATGTTTGTGGAATGGCAGATCCTGGAGCCACCACTCCTACCCTAAGGATGTAAAACAGAGAATGGGGCACTGTTGGAAAGATGTGTTCAACCCCTCACCCACATTCAAGATAATGCATGTTTCTAGCTGCTCCTCCCCTTTCCGCTAGATTCAAATGTCAGGTCCACAAAAGAAACGTGCTTACACACTTTCTGCTACAACTTCTGTGGAACAGCGCCCCATTGCATCTTTATCAGATCCGCACCCTCGAGCTCTGCCTTTGGGGGCTGTCCCTAGTAGTCTGCAAATCCTGAATGGGTAGATAGCAAAGATTTCCACTGTTCTCTTCAACTGAAGAGAAGTTTCTAGCTAACTTACTGGACTATTTGACTTCCTGCTTTTTTTTTCTTCTTCCAGAATTCAAATCAAACCTGACTTAGTCAGAATGTATAAAAAGCATTTATACTACGGAGGTCTGGCTATACCTACACAAGCTAATCAGAATGGCAAGTTGGTACAATTCTCTGAAAAAGCCATGCGTCAGATGTTTGATAGCATGACAATCTCTGTGATTATGCAAAGCTGGTCCACACAGCTACAGTTTTCAAGTTTACAGGTCCCTCCTTGCACCCCAGTGACCACTGCAAGATAAGAGTCTGCTGTGGACAAAAAGCACAGCTTTTGGTTACAGAAGAAAGGAAAAAGAAAACAAAACAACTGTTTTGCTCACAGATAAATACTAAATTCTAGGCAAGTGAATTCGCAGCCCGAGGATGCTGGCAGCTGGCACATGCTGCCTGCCTGCCTGCTTCCTGCTTGTATCCACCTCTCAGTTCACTGTGACTCAAAGAAGAATTCATAGCCTAGTTAGAGTGTGAGGAGTCAGCCTTTCTAAAACATGCACGGTGAGAGAAGCTCAGAGAAACAAGTGCCATTTCCCTGGGGTGCCTTAACTAAAGCCCTAGTCCTGTGGTAGCGTCTGGATCCAAAGAGACCAAGATCTACAATCTCTTTGGAGATCCAAACCCGGCAGGTTCTTTCAGACTCCACTGCAGAATGGAAGGTACAGACAGGACAGCCATCAGTGGCTCTGGGCCACTCTCAGGACCCCGTCATGATCACCGTGCTGAGCCCTGGCAGAGACAGAACAGACACAACACTGGCTTGGAGGCAATTCTGCAGCTCCGCTAGGGAGGGGCACTCAGATCCCCATGGTTTTCCCACCCGTGGCGCTACCCTGGGGAACCAGAGGCTCAGTTCTCCCTCTTCTTCTTGTCACACCTCTCGGGGAGGGTTAGTCATCAAGGGGGAAATTTGTTTGGGGCACCAAAAGAGAATTTGAATGAGCATAAGCAAATTTGGGCAACTTAAACCCAAAAGGCAAATGTTAATGGTGCCAGAGCACAGAGGTGTTTCATATTTTTATTGCAAAGGAACTGAATTAAGATGCACGTTCCGGAAAAGAAGAGGTACAAGAAAACCCAAAGACATAGGGTGTTTCTGAAAGGGGCACTTAAAAAAAATGGGTTAAGCATAAGGTAGAGAAAGAATTGGCAGTTAGCTGGCAGGTTAGAACAGCTTTCTGCCTCTGAGGGAGGCAGCGTCAATATCAACTGCTAAATGAACACTTTGAATGGAGCTTCAACAATAATGTAGCCAGTGGTTTCACAAAAGCCAGCCCAGGGCTAATTTAATTGCCATGAAATCAAAACTAGGAAAACAAAACGTACTGGTTCTGAAAAACATGATTTGAAACATGCATATCATAGAGATAGCTTAAAGCCTTCTCATAGTTTTCCTTTTGAAAAATCAGTTCAACACACTCAGCCTTGGCCCACCTGCGGGAGGGCATCTGCATAAGATGACACATCTCATAACCAAGAACGGTAATGATATATTTTTAACAGTTCCAATTTCCCTAAGAACCTCAAAAGACCTGAAATATCAACAGATATGTTTGCTGAGATCATACTGTCCATAAAACACGGCTCTGATTATCAGGTGACTATTTGTGGAATTCCCGTAGTTCCCAGTCATTGGCCAGAGCCATAGTACCCCTAAGCAGCCTCCCTCCTCTTCAGGTCCTTCTGCTGATGGAGAGGAGGAGCAGGTGGTAAAAGGAGAGGTGAGATGTGAGACAAACAAGAAACCTATTCCGGGATCATGCCCGGTGAGTTCAGGAGTTAACAGAAGGAAGACCTCTGTCTGGCCTGAGCGACGTGATATTTTTGACCATTGTGGCAGACACACCATCACCACCTTTATTCTCCTTCTGTAAGGCTCATGGTATCATGGTATGAGGCACTTGATTCTAAACGGTAATTAGGTACATTACCTGATAAAAACTGCTGCGTGTCAAATAGCTTGCAGGTCTGGTCTCTCTCTAGTTTGTTGGGCCGGTCACTGCACAGTGCCAAGGGTCCATCCCAGTAGATCCTACTCTGGCACAGTCTTTTGGCATAAAGCCCATCAGGGGCCATCCAGAGGACCACGCCCCTTTCTAGGTGGCTCAGCAGTTTCTCGATGTTTTTCCTCTGACCATTGTCCTCTGGGTAGGGGAAGAGGACCTGGTCCAGGTTACTGGCATCATAGGTGTGTCCATGGGAGATCCGACAGCCTTCAGGGCTGGCCGTGGTCAACTCTTTCACTAGGATTTCCCGGTAATACAAGCAGATGTGAAGCCGGCAGTCTGCAAACAGAGCATTTGGGGTCAACACTAAGGGACCAAGAAGCATTACATGCCCATCAGGATGCCAGCCTATCAGCCAGAACAAAGAATACTTGGTGGGACACAGGTACCCCAACATGCCCTGTAGAAAGTAAAAAGTTCCAGGGTCAAGGAAGTCTAAGACATGCTGCTTGACTTTCTCTCCCTCCTGGAGATTCACAGACAGTGAGAGATGTTGGACGAGTCCCACAAGAAATCAATTTGATGTTGTCTAACTCAGCATTTTCCAAATTTAATGGACCATGGGTTTTGGGAGGGGTGGGGGAACAAAACTTTCATTAGTTTTCTGCAAAATAGGTTTGACTTGTATTAGAAAGCACAACTATTCAGAACTTCCTATGTAATTTTTTTTTTTTGTGTGATGATGGTAGTGGTGATGTCTAAAATACTAAATCATCTAACATGGAACAAAAATTCATCTTTAGGCATGGCAATTTGTTTTAATTTTGGAGAAAGTAAATCCCAAGTTTAATTTTTACTAGCAAAAAGGAAAACAGAATATAATGATGTTTCAGGGGGGGAAAAGCGAGTATGTCCACATATTTGAAACTACCCTAAAATATCAATATGATGTAATTAGGTAAAAAATACTTATATATAGAAATTTCAAGAAGGCTAAGCAGTAAGACCTTAACAGTGATGATCTCCGGGTGCTGGGAATATGGTGCTTATTTTTCAGTTTTGCTTTTTTTGTTTTTAAATTAGTTTTTACACTATGTATGTACTACTTGTATAATAAAATTAATTCATGTGGAAAGAAAGGAATCAATGAAAGAAATATTCTGAGAGTAAAGTCTGCTGAAATCCCACTAGGCTATGTGCTTTAAGTCTGAAAAGAACTTTAAAATGATGCTCTCTAAAACATTAAACAAGATGAATTTATTTATGAAATTTTGATCATTTCAGAACCTTCTTTAAAATATGATCACAGACTGAAAGGATCAAGCTAGGTTTGCAAAAGGGCTTCCTATTGCTAACTGCAGGGGACTTAACAAGGAATGAGTATGGTAGTTCTCTAATAAATGCACTCAATTAATCTGTATTATTCATGCCCAAAACAGAAACCCACAAAACTCTCTTATTCTTCAATAGCAGGTTTGTAGACTTAACCCACAGAGCTGTCTCAATTCTCCACTTTAATTTCTGTTGTTGCAAACATTGGCTGGGAACAGCTTGATGGCACAGCCTGATGAGAGTGGGCGTTGGCCATTTGAGGTGACTTGCAGGGCAGGTTTCATTTCATTTAATGTCACCAGAAATCACGAGGTCACAGTGATATAAATAGCTGTTTATTTCCTACTTTCCAGGCACTCACACAAGTTTTAGGTGCTCAAGAAAGGGTTTGAAAGTTTCTAAAAACAAACACAAGCCTTTCTACTTGGAAAACCTCCCCTCCATCACTCAGGAGCATCTCAGAAGGGGAGGCAGTAGCCTCATTCAGAACTTTGGAAACAAAAAGAACTAAATGATAAAACTCCAGTTCCCCTCAGAGCAAGAATGGTAGCCAAAACCCTTGTCTCTCTGAAACCTTGAGAATTTAGCTTATGTTTTTTTATCACTGATTTTTAAAGAAGCAGGGTTGGGTTTGGGGGATGCAAGAGAATCCTGAAGCTTAAGCTTTTCATTTGTAATATAAATACAAATCCCATTCTTAATCCAACACATTATCTAAAAAAATAAATATATGCACACCACATACGCTCAGTGCACCCTGAGGTGCCTTTCTTAAAACAGGTAAGAGAGAGGTGCCAGGATTCTTTTAGAAGTGAAACTTCAAATATCTGGTCTAATCCTTTTTTCTTTCTTTCTTTTTTTTGCAAGACATATCAAAGTTTGGAGAAAGACCACAATACTCACACAAATGCAAAGGACACAAAGCAGCCAGAACTGATATCCCCAGGACAATGATGAGAAAGACCTGTTTGTGGCTAAGCCTGGAAGGGCGATCAGCTTTTCACAATGAGAACCCTGGTGCTGTTTTCTAAGAAATTATGCTACATTGTGAGGGTGTTAGCTGAAGAGGGGCCCTAGGTAAATGAAAATGAAGTGTCTGCATTCTTGGAAATTCAGATAGATGTCAATGGAGAACTTAAAATGCCTCAATCAGCACATAGAATTGAATCAGAATCACAGTGGGCTTCTCAATGCTAACTTTGCTAATGCTGTTCCTCATTCACAGAACTGGGGGGTTCAGATGTGTCCACACACATCCAGGCACTAGTTGGAGGAGTGAGTGCCCACAGGCTGTGCTCACCAACGGCCCCATTGACTCTATCCAAAAGTGAGGGAGAGCACCGCAGATACAGGCCACCTATGGGGCCTCTAGACCGTTTGCCGCACTCACCTGAAAGGGCCAAGGCTTCGGCAGACCTTATGCTTGGCTCTATGGGGATTCCAGAGGCCTGGGACTCAGGCGGGGCACAAGCATAAAAGGTTCCTGTCACCTGGCAACCTGTATTTGCAAATAAAAGTCAGAGTTCATCCACACATAGGGAGGCCTGCACCAACCCCAGGAGTGACGGGCTATGGGCTGGCCCTCCAGAGCTGACCACTGGCTCTCAACAGGCAAAGGCAAGCTGGAAGTTCAGTGGGAAAAGCCAAAACCAGAGGAAGGAGCCTTTTCACAGCTTTGGAAGGAAACTCAGAACTCTCCCTCTGTAATTTTCCTTCCTTCCTTCCTTCCTCCCTCCCTTCCTTCCTTCCTTCCTTCCTTCCTTCCTTCCTTCCTTCCTTCCTTCCTTCTTTCCTTTCTTTTTTTTCTTTCTCTCTCTCTCTCTCTCTCTCTCTTTTAATGCCTCCATCACCACACATAATTACCATTTTTTGTGTGCATGTGTGTGTGTTGAAAACTTTCAAGGTCTATTCTCTTAGCAACTTTTAATATCTAACATCATACAGTATTGTGAACTATAGTCACCATGCTGTACATTAGATCTCCAGAATGTATTCATCTTATAATTGGGAGATTATACCCTTTGACCAACATCCCTCCATAACTGATAAACAGGGAGACTGAAATTCAGAGAGATGAAGTGATTTACCCCTGTTCACAGAGCAAGTTTACGGCAGAACAAGAGTTCTCAGGCCAAAGAGCCCAATTAAAACCTTGCATTTTATTTAATGTCACCTAATGCTTCGAAATATGTCTGCCTATTCAGTCTTTTTGCACAGTTCTAGGCATTGTCTCTTCACTGAAATTATCAGTTCAGTAGAACCATATGCACTAGACATAGGTCTGAATTTCAGAAACAAGTTTAATGTTTGCTAATTCCCCTACTATGATATGGAAAAGCAAGGTTTGCTGCAAATCATTCCGGGGAACCTAATAAAACTGAATTATGAGTTCTTTCGTAAACGTGCTACTCAATACAAACCTTAAATAATGGTGTACTTCTTCAATATCATAAGGCAACAGTGACTGGAACATAACTAGAAAAAGGGGAACTGCCCAAATAGTCTTAGAACATACAAAAAAATCTATGTGTGGACCCTGCTCACGATTTCTATTTAAAGATTTAACTCAAGCGTTCTAAAAGCATGTTTTGCACTGTACTGAACATACCATTGAAATTTTCTTTTCACTTAACTAATTAGTGCTTCTGCTGAAAGATGTCATCTTGAAGTCTGGGGAACCCCTACAGGAGCAGAACCACATCTAATCCAGAATGATCCAAATCCAGCACTACATACCCTGTAAACTTTTTATGTTTTTTAATAGTATTTATCCATCGCTTTCTTGTTATCATCTCTAACCCCAACAACAACTACAATGGGCACACCACTGTTTAAGAGAACTATACTAGCTCAATAATCTCCTGGTGTCCCTGTAGTGGGGAGGGGTTGGCACAGCTATAGTAAACGCATTTTACAGATATATAGACAGAAACAGATCAGTGAAATTTTATGGCTCTCAGTCAACATTAAGGGACAATCCGGGAGGGAAGACTGCTAAAATCTACTATTTTTTGCCAAACATTAAAAATAAAGCTAGTGATTATTCAACAAGGAGGGAAAATGTTAACCTGTTGAATAGATGATTTAAAAAACATAGCTAAGCAGTTTGACATCTGACATTTCCTGTCCTAAGGGGAAGGCTGGGCTTTGGAGTCAGGAGATCTGAAGCGGGGACCAGCTCCGCTCCCCTAGAGCACATTCTGTGAGCTCACCTCCATAAAAACAGAGCCATTTTTAGCTACTTGAAATGATCTCTGTGATGTTTAAATAAGATTCCACATAAGGTAGTTATGACATAGGCCCTGGCACATGAAAGCCTGGCATTAGTAAACCTTAGTATCCTTCCTCTGAGGAACTTAGCATCCCACAGGAGAGAGAAAACTCTCCTTCCCTGCTTATGAAGTCTTTCCTAGCATCCTGATAAAGGCAAACACTTGTGGTCCTTCCCAGAAGGACAGATCAGGAGAGACCAAGGCCCTTTGGCCAGGTCTACTCTGCTGGGTCACTGGCAGCCACAGGAAACAGCCCAAGTACAGTTCATACCATTTTCACAAGCTGGGCCTTGCCAGTGGTGGCTTCGGGGTCCAAACGTAACAGGACATTGATATGAGATTTCAGGGTGGGGCTGGTCAGGGACATACTCCCTCCAGCTTCGGTCATGGGGTGGCATCATGTAGTTATGAACCTGCTAAAGAGATGAAAAAAAAACAGATCAGCAAAGACAGTTTGTTGGCATTGGGAAAGGGGAGCAGATTCTTTCATATCCTCCTGAACTCCTCAGGCAATCCACTCACTGGCTGCAGCCCACTCATTTTATCATCTGAAAGACTCTGGAGTGGATGGCTCATCATTCTAGGTGAAAAATAGCCATAAAGAATCAAAAGCAGCACAATGGAGACAGTGTTGTAAAGTAATGATTTATGTAAAGCTTCATCATATGGTTAAACCTGGCACCAAAAGTACTGCGAGGAAATTAGCCTTCTTTTCCCCACCAAAGTGAATACAACAGAGCTGTAATTCACATCAGAGAAGGCTAAAGAGATCAGCTGCCCTGTGGTTTCACATGACATAAAGTACTACTTCCAAAATCTTCAACTTCCACAATAGTTCTATTTCCCAGAAAATTTCAGAATCAGTAGTAGAAGTCTATACCAACAGGCAGACACACCAACTGTACCCCTACTTAAAACCAGCATGGTAGCAACTCCAGGTTGAAAGTGGGACATTCACTCAATGACCAGGGATTTGGTTTGGTTGTTTGACTAAGAGTAAAAACAGTTTTGCTGTTTCGGTTTGTGTGTTTTTTCACAGCCTTCCCTTCTAGAAGCCCTGTGTCCTCCACCATACCTGAGCTGGGAGTGAGGTATAAGGCGCTGTCATGGTGTAGGGGTGGCTCATGGTCATCTGTGGGTCCTCTAGGGTGAGCTGCTTTGCTCCTATGTGTTTTTTGCAAAAGGGAAATAGCACAGTGTGAAAAAAGGAACTGACATAACTGAACATCAAATCTTAGAAAAATATCTGAGGATTTAATTCCTAGAAGGCACAATAGTGTTGACAAATAAGGTATTTTTTCAGCAATTTCCTTGGGCAATTATTTGTTCATTCTATTAAACTGATTTTTACTAGGTCCTACTGTGTGCAAATTGCACCTGTATGTGACAGAAAGGGCCCCACCAGCAAAATAGTCTGCAAATGAGGTCACCTGTAGGGTTTGTTTAAAATGCATATTCCTGGGCTCTACTCTGACACAATGTCAGAATTTTGGAAAGAGGGAATCTGAATTTTAATAAGCAGCCCAGCTGACCACAGTACACTTTTAAAAACTGACATTTTTATTTCTATAAATAGTAGCAATATATGGATGTACGTATGCTTCCCTTCTACGAAAAGTTAATAGTGAAAGGCTGATAGATAAGCAAAGCTTTGAACAAGTTTTCCATTTTGGGGGAGGGGAACTGGGCCCATAACTTAGTAGAATTAACTGGAAAACACACATGTGCACACACATGTGCACACAAGCAAGTATAGACTTGGAGTCTGAGAAAGTACCCTACACTAATACCACAGGAACTTCAATTAATGACCAGAGAACTTGGACAATGAGCCTCCTGGGCCTGAATATGAGGCAGATGGCAGGCAGGCTATGAAAAAATAAAAATAGAAAAGTGAGCTTCAGGATGAAATTAAGGTCTTACAAGTGTCTGACTGCCAATATTCTGTGCCCCCAAATCAGGAAGTCCCACCTTTTTTGGCTCCCTCAGGAACAATCCTGTATACTTTGTAGGGGTCTGAGATGTCCAGCTGGCTTCTCTCAACCAGTTCCTCAAAGTCATTGCTCTTGTTCAAAGCACATCGTAAACGTGTCTTCCAGGTAGGAGGGTCTGGTTTGTCGATGCCTTCTCTGAATTTCCCTTTAAATAGTGCCCATGCCTGGTGAGAAAGAAGAGGAAAAAAGTGAAAATACAGGTCTCTTAAAAAAAGAATCTGGGAATTGTATTTCTAAAGAAAAAAATGATGTTTCAGTGCTTCAAATTTACACTGTTATTTAAAATGTAGGACAGAAATATACCAGGTATCTTCTATGTACAATACGGGTCTCTATCATTGCTGAGTTGAAGACAAGTGGTTTGAACATTCTCTAAGTATTTGTGAAAGGTGGGTAAGATGTAAAGGAGCCCTGAAGAAGGACCTACTCACCCAGTTTCTGAAGTGGGTTTGATTGTAACTGGGGACAGAATTATGGGGTGAGCTTCTGCCATGGAGCAAATCAGGTCTGTCAGACAATCTGAGGTATTCTGAGAGCAAATTCCCTGAGGAAGTCCCCTATGTCTGCTCTGCCCACAGGTGGTGGGGCTGGGCCCTAATGCACAGTTCACTGCGTAAACTCCTTTAGGGGAAAACAGTCATGAGGGGAGCGCACACAGACAGAAAGATCCAGAGAGAGGCTCAAAACAGAGATCCTTTGGGGAAAGGGATAGAGGAGGAGAAACAGAAAGAGAGAAACCCGAAAAGCTGGGGGTGGTGGTGGTGGTGGTGGAGAGGGGTGTGAGAGAGACAGAAACCTAGAGAAAATTCCAGAGAGAGCCTTGGAGAGAAGGAGTCAGGCAAACAGAGGCAGAGAGATTGAGAGGGAGAAACACCATTGGAAGGGCCCAAACAGAATTGGAACGAGAGAGAGCCCATACCACAGGCATTGAACCAAAGGGAAAAAAAAATATTCAGAGAGAGACAAATAGTGAAAACATAAAGCAAACACGGAGTGAGTGAGAGACAGAAAAACAGACTGACTCCAGCACACCCATGGGTGCTCACAGAAAGAGAGACGAAGAGAGACAAAAGTTAATCAGAGGAGGCAGGGAAGGAGCCAGGGGCACAGAAAGAGGCTCAATAGAAACAATCCCACAAAAATGCAACCATGAACACTCAAGCCCATGTCCTGAGATGGCTGAGCTGCCCTGATTAAGCCAACAGGTACTTCCCTGCTGCTGGAAGTTCCTGACTCCCTGGGTGCTGCTCAACCACACGTTCAGGATCGAGACCTTGTCCTCTCATTTTCGGAAATCAGTAGAGAAGGTGAAACTTCCCTCCTCTCAGGGCTTTGACCCTTAGACACGTGATGCTCCCTGGCCCCCAGGCCCGCCCAGCCGGGACCCCTGCTTCCAGTTGGTCCTGGACCTGTATCAGCCGGTCCTCTGAGAACCACGGGGCTGGCACACAGAGCACGGACTGGGCTCACCGCAGAGTGGACTCGGGACCCGTCAGGCTCTCCGGGGCCCTTCCCCATCCCGACCGCGGGCTCCCCACGTGTGTGTAACCTTGAAGAGTGCGGCGTCCTCCTCGCGGTTGTAGTCCTGCTTGCCCGCGTGCTTCCAGGGGATGCGGAAGATGCTCTTCTCCTCGTTTTCCCACACCAGCCCCGGGTACTTGCCGCTGTCGATCTGGTCGATCAGCCACTGGCGGAGCTTTCCATTGCCGCAGCTCACAGAGCTCATGCCGAACTCGCTGCCTCGACTGCCACCACCCTCCAGGTTCATGCCCAGCGCGCCGACTGCCGCCCTCTCGCGCCCAGGATCTGCCTCCAGCACTCACTCTGCGCTGCAGGGGAGAGGAAGGCCGCCCTTAAGCACCGCGGAACAGCGCTCAGGGGGCCCTGTCCCAAACCGCCCTGGCAATGACCACGAGGCCCAGAGTCTCGAGGCAGAGAGGCGCGCTACGCAGTTTGTGTCATGAAAGTTCCCTGAGAGAAGGCACCTTCACAGCTGGTCCGCGTGCGTCCCGTTGGCGTGCACAATCCTGCCTCCTCCCGAGCACGCCCTCCGCGGAGTTTATCTTCCTACCCCATCCTCTGATTCTCCGTTCTGGTTACGCACTCCACAGCCCAGACACACAACTCTGGCCTTTTTGCACACTCATCGAGCCGCCACCCTTCTTGGAACTCCGTTAGCACACTTACTCGTAGTTCCTGCTCCTCTTTGCCCATCCCGACTCTATTGTCAGTCCATCTCCCCCTCACTGTCAGTTTCCACTCTTGAGTACTCCCCATCTCACATTCCTTTGGTGACTCCTGTGCGCCAATTTCGCACGCGAGCTAGGCTGCAGTCGGGACGTTTCAGGTTCTCAGCACCCAGCAACTCGTCTCCGGGCCTTCTCCCGCACCAGTACTCTTTGTCTCAAGAATAGCCCTGGGCCCTCGCCAAAGAGCAAGGATCAAGTAGGCCCTGAGGGCAAAAAACGGCAGTGACCCGGCCCTTGGCAAGGAGCGCAGCCAAGTAGCGGGAGATACTGGTGGTGCGTGCAATGTCAGCCGGACCCTGGAGGCCCACGAAGGAGAGCGGCAGTGGGGAGGGTGAGGGGCCAGGGTAGACTGCGGTTGGGGCAGCAGAGTGAATGCCCCGAATGCCCCAAATTTGGAGCTCCTCCTCCTCCAATACCAGCCAGGGAAACACGCGCCGGAGGCCGAAGTGGGTTTGGGCCCCTTACGAAGGAGTAGAAGGGGCCTCAGAAGTAAGGAGCTCTCCCCGCGCAGGAATGACTGCTGCCCCGTGTGGGTGCCTTCGACGGCCCCGTCTCTGCCACTCCTGAGAACCTAACAGTCTTGTTTTTCCATCTCATCCAGCGGGTGCCACCGCCCTGTCCCGGCCGGCACTGGGCCGCCCAGAAGAGCGGTTGGGGACACGGGAGCGGGGTGAGCCGGTGGAGATGCTCGGGCAATGCCCCGGGGGACCTCCACAGAGCCTGCACAAAAGTTCTGGGCCCTGAGCACATGGGGTGGGAGTCGGGACTCCCTCAACGGGAGTGTACTTTCTCGCGGCTCTGAAGCTGGGGTCTCTTGCGCTGCCTTCCAGATGGTCCCTGGGACCTCTGGCCTCTCGCTCAGGGTTCTCTGTGGTGCCAGCCTCACATCTATGCTCCAACCCGACCCCAGGTCTTACCTTGCTCCGGACTCGGAGCTGAGGGCAGCAGTGGGTCCCAAGTTCAAGTGGTGAAACTAAGACTCCGAGGTGCCAAAGAGGAACTTTAAGAGCTTGAAAGCCGCGCTGGGGCGGAGCCTATGGCGGGGCGGGGCTCATTGCTCATGAGAGGGGCGGGGAGGGGGCGCTGCGAGCTGAGAGTAGGGCCTGGAAGGCGAGTCGGGGTCCAAGGGTTCCAGGGCACCCGCAGGCGTGGGTCGACCGAGGCTAGGCTGGGGACTCCGGTGCCCTCGGCCACTGTCCTTGCGCTTCTTGAGTTGGGATTGCGCGTCCTCGACGACCCTCACTTACGGTAGTTTCCTGAGAGAGGCAAGGCGCGAAATGGGGACCTCGCCTCTGCTCCAGGACCCGCGGGAGGCCGGCGGATAACTAATAACACCCAAACGACTGCTACGCGGTTAGGGCGGGAAGTGGGGGATGTGTAGGTGCGGGAATCTGGTGCGAAGGGGACTTCGATTGCAGAGCACGTAACCAAGACAGAGGAATTGTCCATGTTGAAGAACTGGGTGGGTGGGGGGCATTCTTAGTTTCACCACTGTCCTCAAGAACTCTGCCTCTTTGCGATGTTTAGAGAACAGAGTACTCATTAAAAAGGAAAAAAAAAAAAAAAAGGAAATGGCCCAGATCCCTTGAGCTATAAACTGTGGTTCAAATACCGTCTGCATGTGTGAAATGCTCATACTTTTGCATCTGTTGAACTGAGGTGACACAGAAGACAGTGCATAGGCCCCAAAGTTTCAATTACAGCTACGTGGAGTTGAGGGAAGGATCCTGAAGTCTCCAAACGCATATTTGCTTCTGGACTCAAGTTCATCTTAAAATAACATAGTTTTAACCTCAACGTAGTAGCAAGCAATTGACTAGTGCTGTATAAATGTCCAGAATAAGAATAATTTTTAAGTGGACCAGAAATTTTACTTAATTTTCTAAGATGTTCTTAATATAAAAATTCATTCCCTGAACACCTGCCCATTAAACTTTCACCACAGCATTTTGGATACTCAGACCATGTTTATTTACTTAACAATTTCAGGTAAACTGTCAGCTTACCAGTTTCTATATGATTTTAGACCACCACCACCCCAGGTCAACTCGCCACTTTTGAAAAGCTTTTGATTTCACTTATTTCTCAGTTTTTCTTTTAGTCTTGTACAATGGGTCAATGTCTCCTGCCCCCTCCCTCCTCCCAAAAAACCCCCACTAAGTTTAGTCTAGAAAAAAATGGGCAGTGAGACATAGATTAGGTACACTTTTCCTAAAACACCTGGACTTTCTCAGAAATTAACAGGGTGACATATTTTTATTCACCCAAGTAAATTTTCCATTATCAGAATCTATGTAATAAACAACAGGGTTTTGTTCAACAAAAATTATGGCCACAGCCTGTTCTTTCTTTCACAGATTCATTCATTCAACAAATACATTTTGAGCACCTACTGCTTGTTGGGAACTCTTCTAGGAACTTGGAATGTATCAGTAAACAGGGTAAAGAATGGTGTCTTCATGTTGTATTACATTTTAGTCAGTGAGTTTCTTTTCCCCGAAGTGTTCATAAACAACAGACAGAAGGAGATTGCTAAGAACAAAAATGGCAAAAGAGAGCTTTTGATATTTTTGTACATGTGTCTTCTGCAGCAGGTTTAGTTAGTTTCAACATTTTTCTCACTCATCTACTTTTAGAAGTTCAAAACAACAGTCATTGTATGAAACTTTCTGAGACTTTACCAGTCTACGTTGTGTGACTGAGTGACTGCTAATCTTTAACGCCATCTTCTGGTTTACTCATTCGTCATATCGATCTATTACAAGTGATATATATATATCTCTCTCTCATATATCTTATATATATAAGATATATATCTTATATAAGATTATATATATCTCATATATCTAGATATTTAGATAAGATATATATCTTATTATATATAATATATATATCTTATATATCTTATATATATCTATATATCTAAATATATATATTTAGATATATATATAAAATGATGAGTACAGTCATATATTCTTTTCTAAAAAAATATATTTTAGTGATTATGCTATTACAGTTGTCCCATTTTTTTCTCCCTTTTATTCTCCTCCACCCTTGCGCCTCCCCTCCCACCAGCATACCCCACTTAGTTCATGTCTACAGGTCATACACATAAGTTCTTTGGCTTCTCCCTTTCCCATACTATTCTTAACCTCCCCCTGTCGATTTGATACCTACCATTTATGCTTCTTATTCTCTGTACCCTTTCCTCCATTCTTCCCCTCCCCCTTCCCACTGATAACCCTCCATGTGACCTTCATTTCTGTGATTCTGTTCCTGCTCTAATAATTTGCTTTGTTTTTGTTTTTGTTTTTTTAGATTCAGTTGTTGAAAGTTGTGAGTTTGTTGTCATTTTACTGTTCACATTTTTGATCATCTTGTTTTTCTTATATAAGTCCCTTTAATATTCCATTTAATAAGGGCTTGGTGAGCTCCTTATTTAATAAGGGCTATGATGAGCTCCTTTACTTTTACTTTATCTGGGAAGCACTTTATCTGCCCTTCCATTCTAAATGATAGCTTTGCCCGACAGAGTATTCTTGGTTGTAGGTCCTTGTCTTTCATGACTTTGAACACTTCTTTCCAGCTCCTTCTTGCCTGTAAGGTTTCTTTGGAGAAATCAGCTGATAGTCTTATGGGAACTCCTTTGTAGGTAACTGTCTCCTTTTCTCTTGCTGCTTTTAAGTTTTCTCTTAGGTAATGTAATTCTGATGTGCCTTGGTGTGTGCTTCCTTGGGTCCAACTTCTTTGAGACTCTCTGAGCTTCCTGGACTTCCTGGAAGCCTATTTCCTTTGCCAGATTGGGGAAGTCCTCCATTATTTTTTCAAATAAATTTTCAGCATCTTGCTCCTCCTCTTCTCCTCTGGCACCACTATGATTCGGACGTTGGAACATTTAAAGTTGTCCCTGAGGTTCCTCAGCCTCTCCTCATTTTTCTGAATTCTTGTTTCTTCATTCTGTTTTGGTTGAATGTTTATTTCTTCCTTCCACTCCAAATCATTGATTCGAGTCCCAGTTTTCTTCCCTTCACTGTTGGTTCCCTATGTATTTTGCTTTATTTCACTTTGCATAGCGTTCACTTTTTCCTCCCTTTTGTGACCATACTCCACCAGTTCTGTGAGCATCCAGATTATCAGTGTTTTGAGCTCTGCATCTGTTAGGTTGGCTATCTCTTCATCGATTAGTTCTATTTTTGGAGCTTTGATCCGTCCTTTCATTTGGGCCATATTTGTTTTTTGTCTTGGCAAGCCTATTACGTTGTGAGGGATGGAGCCTTAGGCATTCACTAGGGCAGGACAACCCATGTCTCTGCCTTGTGGTGCTCTATGTGGGGGAGGGGTCCGAGAGAGAACAATTCCTCTTGCTTGGCTCTTGACTGGCTCTCAGTCACTTCCCCCGCTACCCACAAGCAAATCTGGCCCTTCTGGTGCTGATTCCCAGGTGGGTGGGTTTGTGTACATTCTTTAGGACCTTGTGGGTCTCTCCAATGAACTCTCCTGTGAGACTGGCAGTTTTTCCTGCCACCGCAAACCCCACAGTTTTTTTACCAGTAGAGGTTCTGAGGCTTTCTTTTCCCATGCCAGAGCCCTGGGTCATGCAGTTTTCCTCACTCCCCGGTTGTTCCTCCTGGTTTATCTGCACGCAAATGTGGGACTGCTCGGTCTGCCAGCTGCTGTCTTGCCATGTGCCCTCTTCACCCTGGCTGCCCGTCTCCACCCCTTCTGCTGGTCTGGATGGCTGTTTCTTCTTTAACTCCTTGGTTGTAGGACTTCCATACAGTTTGATTTTCTGGCAGTTCTGTTTGTTTTTTTTTTTTTTAATTTGTTATTGTCCTTTTGGTAGTGCGAGGAGACAAACTGTATCTACCTATGCCTCCATCTTGGCTGGAAGCCAAACAGTAATATATTCTAAGAATTAAAATTCTTAATGTCCTCATTACCACTGGGGAAGGGGAGGGAGTGACTAGGTATGCACTGCCAGTTGCTCACCAAGCACTTTTATATCTAGTCATTGTAAAACAAAAATAACAAAAGTTTTTTAAGTTTATCCAGCTCCCACACACTTAAGAAAAATCAGTTTTCTTCAGTAAAGGACTGGACATTTATCTTCAAATGTCACAACTTGTTAAAAAGTGAAAACAAATAGGAAGTCAGTTAACTGAATGTCTATTCCAAACAAAAAGCTGCTCACATTATGTGAGAAGATTATTTATCTCAATGAACTGTTCTAATGCTGAAGTGCTGCTGCACGGGGAGCCCAGTCTGAATGGAATAGTCCAACGTTCCAATCATGTTTATCATAGAGGCTGTATGCTGAATTTTCTTAACTCAGTATTTTAAAACTTAGTCTTCTAAAATTACACATTCACATGCAAGAAAAATATTTTAGAAAAACCCATACTACACACAAAAAAATAAATGATAAAACCTTGTTTGGGTTAAAACTATTTTCTTACTAATTTCATCCTTTAAAGGGTGTGGGGGGAGAGATTTTTTTTTATCCTCGCCAGAGGACATGCTTATTGACTTTAGAGAGAGGGGAAGGGAGGGGAAGAAAGAGAGGGAGAGAAATAACGATGGGAGAAGCATCAATTGTCTTGACTGGGACTGAGCCTGCAATCTAGGCATGGGTCCCAACCAGTTTACAGGGCTGCGAACTCCAACCTACTAAGCCACAACATCCAGGGCATGTTAAGGCCAATGCAACTGTATCCTTGAGGAAGTTTAAAGGTCAATCCTTTTTTAATTACTTGCAAGCAATTGGGAAAATACTAAAAATGTTTTATTATTATGATGTAGTTCATATAGGATAAATATATCCTCTATTGCTCTTTGGCTATATAAGTATGTAATGTTAATTATTACCATTGACCATGGCTCCTGATGTGGTGGTATTATTATACTATTCTTGTATTATTATATTATTACATAAATAATAATATGACTATGTAATATACAATATATTACTATACTATATACTACAGTAACATAGTAATATAGTACCAGCACAATAAGTACTACTTTACTATAGTAATATATATTATATGGTATTATTATATAGCATTATAGTATTATTACTGTTAGATTAATATTATTGATATATTACTGATATGATATTGTTGATAATTAAATGTTTGGATATGAGAATCAGCTAGACCTGGTTCAAATCTGTGAGGTCATGGATGAACTACTTACTCAAAGTCTTACCTCCCTATTTACAATGAAGACAATTGTTTTCTTACCTCCTAGTGTGCTGTGATAAGGAAATGGTGCTTAGCCCAATGCCTGGCATATCCTAACTGTTCAACAAATCAGGATTATTGCCATTATGTTGTGGTTTAACATTTAGGGAAGTTTCATAGACTATCTCATTTGATCTCAACCAAAACTGCCTGGTGGGCAGGGCAGACAATATTCAGCTTGACTCTACAGATAAGGAAAGAGATCAAAGAGGTCCACAGAGGTCCAAATGTCTTACCCAAGGACACATTTGGACCAACTGTTCTTTCTCTTAGTCTATAGGTATTTGGCCGCCTGTTGCATTCATATTTCAGAATCAGCCTCTGAGTACAGGCCGATCAGTCTGGTGATGACCCTTTCATTCCACTCTGGCACTTATTGGTTAAGTCAACATGGGTAGGATGAGGTGCAGTCTTCCTGACCTCATTCTCCTCATCTGTGAAGTGCAAGTTGGCAGCAGGTAACCACTGATCTTTCAACCCTAAATAATTGTTTTCTTCTTTCTGCCCTGAGTTAGAACCATTAAGGGAAGCCCAGCAGACTTTTTGGTTATGGTAAATTCAAAGTATAAAGCTTCATTTTATTTTAAAGCCACTGAGCTAACTGCTTGTCTTCACTTAATTCTTCTTCACAAAGCTATATTCACTTTAAGGAAATTGGAGGAAATAGGTACTGCTTCTCAGCCACCACACTCAAATATTTAACCCTCTGAAAAAAATCTAACCTTATAAGCTACGTACACAGGAGAGGAGTTAAGATGAAATGCTCTGGAGATGAAATTATATGCTAAATGTTCACACTATGAACCAGTTTAAAGGAATTGAGTTGGACTTTCTTTGTAAAGTGATAAATTCCATGGTACTAGCAATAGGGCACATAAACCTGGGCTGTTTTCTTATAAAGCTGCATACACTTTCTAATTTAGTTTTCTTTTCTTCTTTTTTTAAAAGTATGCTTTATTGATTATGCTATTACAGCTGTCCCAATTTTTCCCTCTTTACACCCTTCCCTCTAACAGTCTCCCCGTTTAGTTCATGTCCATGGGTCATGCATATAAGTTCTTCGGCTTCTCTATTTCCTATACTGTTTTTAACATTCCTCTTTCTATTTGGTACCTATCGGCTTGTATTTCTTAATCTCTGCACCTTTTCCCCCATTCTTTTCCTCCCCCCTCCCTGCTGATAACCCTCCACATGATCTCCATGTGATTCTGTTCCTGCTCTAGTTGTTTGCTTAGTTTATTTTTGTTTTTTACATTCAGTTGTTGATAGTTGTGTTTGTTGTCATTTTAATGTTCATGGTTTTGATCTTCCTCTTTCTTAAATAAGTCCCTTTAACAATTCAAATATTAAGAGCTTAGTAATGATGAACTCCTTTAGCTTTACCTTGTCTGGGAAGCACTTTATCTGTCCTTCCATTCTTTTCTTTTCTTTTTCTTTTTTTGTTTATTTTATTTATTTATTTACTTTTTATTTGTGTTTATTTTATTGAGTATGCTATTACAGTTGTCCCATTTCCCCCCCAAACCTTATCCCCCCAACCCTGCATCCCATCGCATCATCCCCACACCTCTTAGTCCGTGTCCATGGGCTACGCACACCAATTCTTAGGCTTCCTAATCTCCCACACTACTCCCAGCCTCCCTCTGTCCACTTTATTATTTTTTTTGTCAACATTTCCCCACCATCACTTTCCCCAGTCCCACCCACCCCTACCTCCCATCCGCAATCCTTCCATTTGACTTTGTTGATGGGTCCTTTATGCTTGTTCCTGGATGACCTTGTCCTTCTATTATAAACGACAACTTTGCTGGATAGAGTAATCTTGGTCCTTGCTTTTCATCACTTTGAGTACTTCTTGCCAGTACCTCCTTGCCTGCCAAATTTCTTTTGAGAAATCAGCTGACAATCTTATGGGAGCTCCTTTGTAGGTAACTCTCTCCTTTTCTCTTGCTGCTTTTAAGATTCTCTTTTTATCTTTAACCTTTTGGCAGTTTAATTATGTTATGTCTTGGTGTGGTCCTCCTTGGGTGCAACTTGTTTGGGACTTTCTGTACTTCTTGGACTTGTATGTCTATTTTCTTTACCAAATTAGGGAAGTTTTCCTTCATTATTTTTTCAAATAAATTTTCAATTTCTTGCTCTTTCTCTTCACCTTCTGAAAACCCTATGATTCGGAAGTTGGCACATTTGGAGATGCCCCAGAGTCTTCTCACTCTCTCTTCTTTTTTTGAAGAGAGTGAGAAGACTCATGTATTCATTCTGTTTTGTTTGACTGTTTATTTCTTCCTATGTTCCAATTTGTTGATTTGAACCCTGGCTTCCTTCCCTTCTCTGCTGGCTCCCTGTTGGTTTTTTTTTTTAATTTCACTTAGTATAGCCTCCATTTCTTCCCTTATGATTTTGCCATACTCAGTGAGATCTCCAAGCATCTTTATCACCAGTGTTTTAAACTCTGCCTCTGATAGGTTGGCTATCTCCATTTTGCTTAGTTTTTTACTAGGATTTTGTTGTGTTCTTTCATTTGGACCATATTTCTTTGTCTCCTCATTTTGGCAGCCTCACTGTGTTTGTTTCTGTGTATTAGGTAGAGCTACTTTGACTCCCTATCTTGGCACACCTCTTATGTTGAAAGGGCTGGAGTCTTAGGTAATTGGCAGCGCAGGGGCAGCCTGCTTTGCCACATACGGCTTTGTATGTGGGGAAGGTGTCCCAGAGAGGGCAATGCTGCTGCCTGACTACTGGAGGCTTGTTTTAGCACTTGCCCAGCTTCCAATCACCTATGTGACTGGCGCCCTTCTAGCTGGTGGTGATTCCCAGAGTGGGTGGGTTTGCATGTGTTCTAGGACCCTGTGGGCCCTTTAAACAAACTCTTCTAAGGGACTGGCAGTTTCTTGCACCACCCCAACCCCCACTTGTTCTTATAGACAGGAGTTATGAGGCTTTATTTTTTCTGGCACTGAAACCCTGGGCTGCCTGGTCTGGCCTTGGGCTTGCTCCCCAGGTATCCCTATCTTGGGACCACCCATTCCGCTGGCTGCCACCGTGCTGCCGCTGCACCACGTCATCTCTACTCTGGCTCCCCATCTCCGCCCTTCCTACCCATCTGGATGAATATGTCTTCTTTAAATCCTTCATTGTGGAACTTCCATACAGGTTGATTTTCTGGCAGTTTTGGGTGTTTTTGATTTTGAGGTTAGTTGTAATCCTTCTTATGGTTGTGCAGGGAGGCAGAACATGTCTGCTTACACCTCCACCTTGACCAGATGCCCCTAATTTAATTTTCAAAGTGTTTTGAGTTTCTTCAGTGAAATAACTTTTCAGAGCTGCAGCATTAAGCATTCCCAGAGCAGGACTGCTAAGGACTACTTTGTGAACTCTTTTTAGGGTACAGAGCTGACATGTATGGCTTTTTTTTCGGCACAGAGTATAACGCATTTCCAGGCTTATAGGAAATTGGACTTATCATTTTAGTCAATTATGAAGTAAAAGGTCACAAAGTCAAGGACACTAAAGCAACATCGTCTCCTTTCCCTTTGTTTACAGATTTTTCCCATTTTGCCTCCTCTTCTTGCCAGTATTCTAAGAAGTCTCTTTGTAACATTTTCTTTCTCTCTGTGTAAGTAGTGACATGACTTTTAACAAGAAACCATTTGATACTGCCAACTTCCTTCACCAAGTCAACAAAAATGGAAATGGTTTGCGATAACTTTCGGCAATTTTCTGAAAACTGAAGCAAGACGTGAAAAACAGATAGCCTTCCCTAATTCCTCCTATTGGTAGCAGTTCCTAATGTTGGGTTATTCTAAAGTTCATTAACTGTCCTTTCAGCTGAACATTGTAAAACAGTACCCCATTACTTGTCACATGTGAAATGTTACTTCTGAGATCCGAGGGCACTCTGGGTGGTCCAGTGTATCTTCAGGAAAGGTTAGATTATGCTGTGGTAACAAGCCCCCAAACCTCAGGACCTGACAACCACACAGAGCTACTGCTTGTTCACATGAGTTATTCACTGCCGGTCATCACCACTCTGAGAATGCAGGTTGGCAGAGCAGCATCTGTTTAAAACATTCCTGGCCACATGGCATACAGAAAGGATACAGGGAAAACCATGTGCTAGCTCTTTAGGTTTTATATCGCCAGGACTCATATTCCCTTGTTACAAGGTAAGAATTGTACTGAAGAAAGAATTGCCTGGCTGTAGCGTAGGTAAGGTAGGAGAGAAAAGAAAGGCCAGGAGTCCTAGGAGGACTCAGGTAAAAGGTAGGGAGCTCTTGCACAGGAGACGAGTGGATGGAGGAGTAATTAGAGAAGGGAAGGAAGAGTACACAAGGGTCAGGGTGGCTATGGTGCAATGAGGTAGGAGTCGAAGATCACTGGAGAGATTCCAGCCTCAGAGATTAAGGGACTGGTAGAACCAAGAATGTAAATTAAGAAGTATGGAGGAGGAAAAGGTTTATGGGGGACTAGACAGCGGACATTTGGTGTGACATCCCAATATCCAGGCTGATGTAGGTAGGTGCTGCATTTCCTTTGGGAAACTGTTCCCATGCTTCCTTATATTCGAAAACACAGAATTGTCTCTTGATCATTTTCGAACCATAGCATCTAAAAATGTGAATTGAGTCAAAGCAATGAGCTCTAAAAATGAATATGCCTTACCTGTAAGGGCATGAATATAATTCTTGGGTATAAGAATATGATGTGATGCTACCCTTCCTTGCCTCTAAGTGAGGGACAGTGGAAGAACCTGCGATGAAGTTTAGCCTATGGGGTGTTCATTCAGAAGTGCTCTTGGGTCAAATATCAGTGGAGTCGGGGAAAGGAAGCAGGGTTGGGCAGGAGGAGAAGCTGAGATGCATGTGATGCCCTACCAGAAAGGCCTCAGCCAATGCTGCACAGAGCTCAGGAGCTAGGAAGTGCCTGCTACAAATTGGGGTGAAAGGACAGGGCCGTCAGTCAAAGGTGCACGCTGCCCTTAGAATGAGTCCTGGATTGCAAGGTGGTTTTCTTCAGCGGGAGCAACCAGGGCTGCCTGCTGAGAACCATGTTCCAGGAACAGCCCAGGAGTTGGGGATCTGAACAAGTGCGCGACAGCATCTACCCAAGTCTACTCCTTGCTCTACTTTGGTCCACTTCCTCTTATACATCTTGGCATAAGCTCCTCCAGGCTTCCAGTGGTTCCTCTTCCTGGAATACGGTTGTCAGGTTTAACAAATAAAAATATAGAACTCCAAGTTAAGTTTGAATTCCAGATAAACAATGAGTATATTTTTTTAATGTGGGTATGTTCCATGCGATATTACAGGCATGCTTACACTAAAGAAACTATTCATTGTTTATCCGAAATTCAGGTTTTACTGGGTATCTTATGTTTTACCTGGTCACTCTATTCTGAAGGAAACTTAGGAAAGTCTTAGTGGGCAAATTATAGTCCCACCACTGTTGCTGGTCTTAGGGACCAAACTGAAATTAATCGTGCTTCTTCTTCTGTCTTTCTACTGGGCCAGTTGCTGACTTGGTGGTAAGACCTAAACCTTCATCCTCAAGGCCTTTGAACACCTGGTCACCATGCCCTTACTGGTCCAGCGTATTACACCCACTCTTTCCTACCCTATTGTATTACACTCCACATCTCCTGATGAGCAGGGTCAAGATGATGACTTCTCACCTGCTAACCCTAACCAAGGAGCCTCTCCTATGACTCCTTAGCTTAGACTTCAGTGACACGCTCACTAAGTCCCTTTGGAACCAGGACCCCTTACCATGGAGAGCCCAGATTTGCAGAGGTGAGAAGCACATTCACTAAGTGGTCTCTGGGAGTGATGACAGGGGGCTGCTTCTAATTCGACCCCTTGCTGGATGTTCAATCCTGTCTCACTTATCAGCAGGTCATTCCCACCCACTTGGCCCAGCAATTTTAGAACCCAGGCCCACAAGTAGGTAGGCGTTATGGGTCTTCCTGGGTACTGTCCCTTTGTGGTCTTAGTGCTCCGCACATTGCAGTCAGACTACACAGTAATTTCAGCTGCTCCTTGGCCTAGTGGCCAGCGGGAAGGAGTGATGGGGCAGAGCCTGAGGGGGTGCACATTGTCATGCAGAAGAGAAGCTTTCGCATAATTTCTGAATGAGGAGAGTACTAGCTCTCTGTAGGGGAAAGGGCCACTTTTGCCAGCCCCGAGAGTCCAGGGGAACCCGGTGACTCAAGCCTTCCTGCAGCACTTTCGGCAGCTGGGAAATGAAACCTTGTTTCCTCAATGCGATTTGGGAGGTGCTTCCCTGCATGGACCACAGGGACTGACCGAGGGCAATGCACTCTCCTCTGGTTTTAGGGATTTATCTGTGCAATTGCCAACTTGTTCCTTTTAAATATGATATGTCAGGCCAGTTCCCCTCAAATTGGCAGAAGAGGTGGACATAGCTGAGGTCATTGCATCTCTCAGTGGGATAATTGGGGGAAAGGACTGCAGGCATTGCTTGTAGAACCAAGCAGTGTGGCAAGGCTGCTGGGAATTTTCAGGAGGGTTCATTAGGAGAAGTGATAGTTGAACAGAACTTTGATGGCAGAGCTGGGTTTTTCCAGGCAGGACAGGATGGAGGAGCATTCCAGGTAGGGGGACCGTGAGCAGTGACAAACAGGCCAGGGAGCCCAAGGCCTAGTGTAGTAACTGGGCATGGGCTGGAATGACCTACAGTGCCTGGAGCAAGTGGAGGAGGAGCTGGTGGGGAAGGAGAGCTGTTCCTCTGGCTGCTTGGAGAGGATCTGAAGAAGCTACCGTTTGAATGGAAATTGTTGGTTCCTCCTTTGCTTCATGCTTCATATATTAGAACAGCCTCCCTCTTACACACAGCAGTTTAAGTGCTTTACACACATTAACTGATGTAAGCAATAGAGTTGTTAGGTTTACTTTAAGTTGGATTATTAGGCAACTCAAAAAATCTTCTTTCTACTCCTTTCCATATATGTTTAACTTAGAAAAATCTGAAAATATTTTCTTTTTAACATTCTATGACTGTCATGCATAAATGCAGCTTATTTGTCCTGTTTCAGGAGTGTGAGAGGACTATCCAGGTCAAGGCAGGTGGCAATTTGCCTTGGATAGGGGCTTAGATACACGTTCTTCACCTGTCCTACAAAGGCACGAGGCTGTGGAAATGGACACCTTCAGAAGCGTGATGTGAAATCCCTGCTCAGGACCTCTAAGCTTGAACAAAAGGCTGGCCTTCCAGGAGCCTTCTGATTCTGTCCATAGGTAATGTGGAGTGGCACATGCCTGTAGACCCACGCAGCTATCTCAGACTGGACATTTTCCTTGGGACACAGAGCGTCACAGGAGGCCTGCCCCATCTGGTTTGGAAGACGCCCTGTTGCCCAGATGCGTTCTGACTGCAGGTAAGAACTTGTGCCCCTCCTGAGCTCATGGGCACAGCACGGCATCCTCCCGCTCCATGCTTGTCCCCGAGCAGCAGCCAGCTGGCCGCACTCGGCCTTGTGCTTGGTACTTCTGAGAGGCTTTTTGACACATTTGGAGACAGTTTCTTCAATCATTTCTCACCTTAACCCAGTGAGAAAGTGAAGCAGCCATTAGGATTCCATTTTAGAGGTGAACACTGGATATTGAGGGAATTATTGGAGTTGCCAGTGTCAACAGGATAAGCTGGGCAGCGAGGACAGCCTGCAGCAACGTGCCTTGCTGATGCCTGCAACCCCTTCCCTCTGACTTTTCACCCAGCTTTTCTGCCAGTTCCCACCCAGGATTGTCACCTCCTCCATCTTCACTTGCAACTCATTGATATGGCTGAATAAGTGAATAAGGAAAAAACCGGAGTTGCCAATGTGATGCCTGTTCTCTCCCCTAAGCACCCATTGCAAGGTCAGGCCCATGTGCTTGGTATGATTCCTGCCTTGGACTTTGCCTAGCCATTTCCTCTCAAAATTCAAAGTTCTGAAGGGGCACATATGAGCAGGATAAAAACACAAGCAAAGGCAGTCATGGCTCTGTGGGAGTGGACACACATTGTGCTGGTGGCATTCAACTGAGAGGGACAGTCTGGGCATTGAACAAGATGTTTTGGCATTCTTGAAAGGCATGTGTTTTTATGGTTCTCATAAGGCTATCATTGATAGTGCCAGAGAAGAATACTTTAAGTGAACAGCAGAGGGTTTTAAGAGAACAATTCTGCTTGAAAGTGTCTGAGACCTACAGTGAGTTATGAGTGCTACCCCTTCTCCCATCGCTGACTTTGTGACCACCTTGGCTGTCCTTCCCTTCTTCCACCCTTCTGGGCCCTTTGCATCAGGTGAAGCTCCCCATTACCCTGGGGACCTCTCCTGGGGTGGACGGTCTTGTACTTCTGAGTCATCTTCCAGGGAACCCAGCTCATAGGAGCATTTCAGCATTTTTTTTTAAACTAACCTGTATCCTTCACCTGGCGCATTCCAAAATTTCTGTTTTGAAAGTCCCTTCAGAAATTTTCTTTCTTTTCTAAATGTATTGTCTTTTCTTTTCAACTCTTTGCAAAATCATTATTTAAAGCCAGTAGACAGTGAATAAATCTATGGATTTGTCTGTTTGTTTCTGATCATTGAATTAGGTTCTTTGTCTCTATTTGGTGTTGTGGGTCAGGTATAAAAAGGAACCCACTTACATGGAAGATGAGGCCTCGGGGGCTGTGCTGTGCACATTTTAATTAAGTTTCTTTGGCAGACATATTTTGCTTTTATCTTGAAGAATCAATTCGTCACTCTATAGTCCCTGACAATGAAGTCACAGTCCATAAATGAATTCTTCCAGGTTGCACTTGGGCGTGTACTTCCTGGTAACTTACATGGAACTTTTGGGAGGTTTAAAATGTTGCATTTTCCCAGTTTGTGATTTACATGAACTTTTTGTTTTATAAATTAGTATGTCATCCATTTATTGGGTAAATTTTACTACTTCTTGGCTTCTTTTTGTGGTGTTTGTAACAAAAGATCCCCTATACCTTCTTCTGTGCCTCCATCTTTATAAATTAAAAATCAATATTCCCAAATTTCCGCCATAAAATTTCCTTAATTCCTTCAATGTTTCTGCCTTTTGAAAATCAAGTTCAGGGTTTATCAGCAAAGTTAAGTTCTATGATGTGTTCATTTTGAATCCCACATTGAAACACCCAGTTGATGAGTATATATTTAGTAGGTACTGTTTTTTGCATTAGTCTATTGAATAATTTTCTGAAAAAGTCTATTTTTGAAATATTGAATTATCCTGTATTGATCTCAGTAATTTTGGCACTCTCCTTGCTGTGGGCTTTGTAGACAAAAGGCTCCGTAGTTTTTTGTGGTGAGGTTCCATGATCTCTAGGAAGGCTTATCCTCATCCCCCCGCACCCCCCAGCCTCATAGCTCTCCGAACTATGTGAGAGAACTGCCTTTCTGTTCACTTTCCCATTCGTCTGGCTGAGGAAGATGTCTCAGCAGGCAACAGTATAATTACAGGAGGCACTTGCTTTTCCAGGGGTTGTGAACCACATTGTGTGACCAGGTTTCTTAGATATAAGCACATGTAGGACCCATTGGTCTATCTTATGTGATTTTGGGGGCACAATGCATCCCACACTCCCACTGAACTATCTCTTCTCTCTTTAAGGTGCCATGGGCTGCCCTACCCACATGGCAGTGATGTTTCACTGTGTTTTCTGAGTCTCCTCTCTAGTGGCTCTGCATGGCTCTGTGAACTCTCTAGGGCAGGAAGACGTTCTGCTGCAGGGTCCCTCTCTTTGGGGAAGCAGGGCTCACTGAAGCTGAGTTTTGAAATTGGCAAAAGGACACATTTCTCTTGCACCAGTTTCAAATTGGAATTACACCCTGAGTCCCAACAAAGCATGATTTTCTGAGAGTCTGTGATTTATTTTAGATTGGCAACTTTTGTGAGGCACAGCATGAGACACTACAGAAGACACAAGGATGGCTATGCCATGCAGCCCACCACAAAGGGGGCACCATGGTTATGGACCTGGACTGTGCGTGTGCCACTCACCCATGGGAGGAAATATCAAATGAAATATGATGATGACACACGGAAAAGTGGAGTGTGTTTGAAGGAACTAGAGAGAGTATCAAATGTTAAAAGATGGCATTTGACCTGAACAGGTTTCAGTATCTAGGCTGATACCAGGGTGGCCTGAGCCCTGAAATGTGACATTGGGATGTCAGTAGAAAAACATAGTCTGGGTTCTGGTGTGGGGACTCAGGGTAAAGGGACCAGAAATGAGGCTTGAAGCCCATGGAGGGCCTCCATACCAACGAAGGGACTTGCACTTTACTGGAGGACATTAGTTCTTCAACACCACTGTGATCCCAGAGATTCAGACTCAGTCAGTGGGCCCAGAATCTGCATTTCCACCAGAGAGTGGGGTATTTTCATTCACGGGGTCAAGGACCACACACCATGAACAACACAGAGGGACTAAAGGGAGGCAGTGGGGAGGCACATTACTAGTTTTCGAGCAGGAAGTGACAGAGCCCTACTGGAGTTTTAGGAAGGCAAACTTTGCAGTAGGTATAACATGGGTTGGAGGTGCAGAAAGGGCAGGGGAAAGACCAAGGGCTGACGAGTGTGGTGAGGCAGGGGGACAGCAGTTGTGCCAAGAGCCAGGGATAGAAAATGAAGATGGAGGAATGGTGTTTAGGATGGAGGGTAATAAACCTGACTTGGGAACTTGGGCCTAAAGTACCAGAGGGATATTTGGTCTGACTGTCCTGTAAAAAGCACTTGGTATTCACATTGGAAGCAGCTTAGCTTAGCACACAGGCTGGTGTGCACTTGTAAGACCCACCGGCAGACACGGAAGTAGCAGAGGATTTGTTAACTGTCTTCAACACAGTGGATATTGCGGTTAATAGCAGGCTTCTCTATTTGCCTGACCCAAACCTGTAGAGTTGGGGGCAGGGGGAGGTCAGGAGGAACTAGGTTTCTTCTGACCATGGATGCTGATCACTTCCCTCCAAGAGGTTTCATTGAGCACAGCTTTGGAGTGGCCCTGAGTGGGAACAACCCAGGTAACTTCCTTTGAGGTCACTGCATGTCCCTTTGCCCTGAGAGGAAATGTCGCACTGTGCTATGCTTGTAGGAGCCTGGAGCAGATGTACTGGGAGCAGAAAGAGTGTGCAGGTGCACTCCTGCAAAGGAGGGAACAAATATTGGGAGGCTTCCTATAACTATGGCAACTTTTTTGAGGATTATTTTCCCAAATTGTTTTTGAAATGTGAAGTTGTTCTGCTCCTCACTGGAAGCAGGAAACTGGGGGCCACACATTTCAGTCAGGGGCCTGCTCCTGCAGCAGAGGTGAACTGTGGGGGAGGACAGAGGTCTCCACAGAAATACCGCTTTGGATTCATGTTTGGTGGTAAGCTGCAGAGGCGCCAGCCTAACATCCGATCTGCGGTTTGCTGAGTGGGACTTTCTTCACTGGTTCCTCAGTCATTTTTTATTATAATCCTGTGGGATAGTGAGGCAGACATGGTTGCAGTTTAGAGATGGACAGGTTAAGACTGAGGGAGTTATTAGAGATACCTGAGGTCAACAGAAAGAACTGGGCAGTGAGGACAGCCCTCAGCTGCATGCTTCATTATGAAATGAGCTCAATATAGCCAATGTGGAAAACCATGTCCAGTCTCATTACCAACCCCTCCGTCTGGAACTCTCTTTGCCTCCTGTGCTTGCTCCCTCCTCTCCTTCAGGCCTTTATTCAAAGACAACCATGCAGGGGGACCCTCCCTGCCCCAGATACCCATACACTCACACTTGCCTTCATCTTCCCCAGAGCACTTCTTAGCTCTTCACGGTCTACTTCTGTTACTTATCAGCATCGTTAACGGTTCATTTCTGCTCACTAGAGTGTGGGCCCCCTGCGGGCAGGGCTTTGACGCTCTGGCTCACCGCGTCGCCAATGCCTGGAGCTGTGTCTGCGCATAGTGGATGCTGGATAAATGTTTTTCAAATAAATGGATAAATGAGTGAATAACAAACAGAGGAAACAAATTCACATCCATGTAAATGAGATCACATGAGATAATTGTGTGGCTGAAATGAACACACTCCTTCTAGAAAGCAATTGGACACTCTTCTTCAAAAATGTTAATCTCAGCATTCGTTACTGTAAAACTTGAATTGATTTAAATACCTAATCTTTAAGGAACAATTAAATACACCTTAGTACATTCACACAGTTGGGAAATTATATTTATGAAAATTTTTTCTAATTGGGGGAAAATACTTATGAAGTTAAGGGAAAAGAGCAGGATGCGAAATTGCATGCATGATACAATCTTACCTAAGAAAACACACAGGGGTTAGGGAAAACCCCAACGTGTGTGGTGAGGTCACACATTATTTATATATATTATTCTTATTTCCATTTTCTTTCTGAAGTTTATATATTTTTAGGGATAAAATATAATCAAAACCATTAAACATCTCTGTTAAGAACAGAAAACTAGCATATAATAAGTTCAGCTTGCTAATTTATGTTAAATACTATGGAATATCTCTTGACTGTTAGTTACTTTTATTCAATCCCTCAAACTAGGCCAGTCTTCCATTCTCTTCCTTCTTACTTTAAAATTGATTCCTTAAATATATCTTTAATGCAAATCACTGTTATTTTCACATTGGTGCATTTTTCTGGATTGGACTGAAGCTCTAGGTAGAGAAATAGGACTCCATTGTCAAAATTCAAAGATGATATTCTGGGCTAGGTATTTTAGGGAAATGCAAAGAAATATTAAAGCATGTTTCCTGCCTTCAATAAATTTTCAGTTGAGCACCTCTAGTTCTCTGGTCTTTACCTCAGAGGAACTACTTTTATTAAAACCACCAATGACATTCTTCTGGCAAAAGTCCAAAGACCTCATTGCTTTTCTGAGCCTCTGGGCCTCTCAGCTCCTCTGTGGAAGCTGACCAGCTCCCTTCTCCACAGCACCCTTCTAGGCTTGTTCTTCAGGGACATACTGCACCCTTAGCTGGAGCTTTCATGATCCGTTGGGCATCTCACTGAACCCCTTTCCCCCTACTCAGAATCTCTAGACCTCACAATGCTCTTGAATCAACCCTGATCATCTGACCAAATACTTCAAAGATATTTATCTTCATGACGCCAATTACGCTCATAACCTTGCACCCAGAAGCCTATGTTGCCTTCTTCAACCAAAAAAATTAACCATTTTGCTGCCTTTCACCTCTACCATGCATACTTTCATCTCCTAATGATCCATGTGCTCTGTCTTTAGCAGAAAAAGGCAGGCTCTCTCTTCATCCCAGAATGCTCTCTTTGTAGCAGCCCTAATTCAACGATTCAACCACAGCTTTCAACTTCCTCTTTCTGAACTGATCCTGTCTGTCCCATTCACCTTTAATGGGCTGCCCCTTTTCTTAGCCCAAGGTTATATCTCAGAATACATGTAATATCTATGGACATGGTTTTAAAAATTAATCATTGACTTAATATTTAAACTACATTATTGGGGCATGATTGACATGGGAAAGCAGCACGTATTTAATATACACAACTCAAGCTTGGGGATGAGTGTACATCTGTGAACCCATCACCAATATCAGTGCTGTAAACATAGCCATCACCTCCCCAATTCCCTCCTATCCTTTTTTTTATTATTATTTTCTGGTAAGAACACTTACCATACTATCTATCTTCTTAGCAAAACTTAAATAATACAATACAGTGTTGTCAGCTATAAGCACTGCATTGTACAGTGGATATCTAGAACTCTTCATTCTGCATAACTGATATTTTGTACCCTGTGACCATTGCTTTCCTCTTTTCCCCTCCCCCTCCCCAGCCCCTGGCAATCACCGTTCTACTCCCTGCTTCTATGAGTTAGACTATTTTAGATTGTAAGTGTAAGTAAGATTTGTTTTTCTGTATCTGGCTTATCTCACTTAGCATGATGTCCTCCAGGTCCAGCCATGCTGCTGAAAATGGCAGGATTTCCTTCTTTTTAAAAGGCTGAATTGTTTTGCATTGCATGTACCTGCCACATTTTCTTTATCCATGTGTTATAGGAATGTTTTTAATCTTTGATTTGAGTATTTCTCTTGTAATATCCTACCCCTTTGGTAAGTTCTGAGGGTCACTGTTTCTATTTCTTTATCATCCTTATCATTTTCACAGAACTCAATGTTCTGCACAAAGACAGGTAAAATGAAGCAGAGGATTAAGGCAATTTTTCAAACAAGGCTAATTTTTTAAACCTGCTGTTAAGAAAAATAAGAAGTTTGAGTTTGCATGATGCTAACCGTCCATCTACATTAGCCAAATTCAGATGCTTCATTTTCTGCCTGCAGTCCTCGGAGGCACGTACTCCTTGACTCTAAGTTCTCCAGGGGACACACAGCTCCTGCCAGGGTTTAAGAGCACCTCTTTATGCCAACCCTTATGTTTTTGAATGTTTCTCCGTCTTTCCTTCTTTGTCTTTCATGCCCTTGATACTTTTTGATAGTTACTTTGTAGAATGTCTCAGAATTTGGATTCATCCATTATCTCATCATTGATTACATTGAGGTGTTGAAATTTTGGCAGGGATCCCACAGAAATGATACTGCATCCTCCTGCCATAGGCCTTCTTTCTGGTGATGTTACCTTAATCACTTGGTTGAGGTGGCTGCCGAGTTTCTACTATAAAGTTACTATTTTTTTCCTTCTAATTGATCAGTCTCTTGGGGATATAAGTTGAGACTATGGAAATGTCCTGTTTCTCTTCAAAGCTTAACCCTGTGCTTTGCATACCCATCAGTGTGTCTTGTCTACAATGATTATTACTGTGCTGTTTGCCTGTTGGTGATTTTGCATTTTCCTCATTCCTTCCCCTTTTAACTTGAATTCTTCTGTAAGGACAAGCTGCCCTTTCTCTGTTGTTTATTTACTTAATTGTTTATTTAAATCACTATGCACCTATGAATATTTATTTTATTCCATGGATCAGACTCCAGTACTTTTAATTTATGGATTACAGTCCATGAATTTTGTAGATCAAATTATTCTGTCTCTGGCCATTGGGAGCTCCTTCAGGTTGGCTCTGTGTCCTCTGGGTATGTTCCTCTCTTTTTCGAATGCTTCCCTCTTTTCCAGCCCCACAAGTCTCGGGTTCATTTGATATTTTCCCTGCTTCAATCCTGAAATCAACTACTTCTCCATAAACCCCCCCGCACATTTTTGTATCTCTGTTTCACAATCACAACTTCATTTTAATCACCACCTTCTGGTGGAGACGCTGGCCCCAGAAGAGAGAGGCCTTGCTTGTCTGGTCATGGCTATCTCCATTGCACCCAAACAGCACCTGACACAGCTTAGGAGCCTACTGGGCGTTCTTCGAGGAACAGGCAGAGATCGGCTCACTCCTTTCTCCTTTGGTGACTTCTAATTACCTAGCAAAGGATTCTGGTGAGTGGTCACAGAAGGAATTGGCGGCTTTGAAGCAATTCCAGCTTCTGCCAGCCTGGGGAGCCTGGAACTAGGAACCAAATCTCTGTCCTCATCTTTCTAATAATAGTTCTTAAAGAAACATGGTCCAAGAGATCACAACTCACTCCACAGAACTGAATGCACTTTAAACAGCCAGGAAACTGGAATATGTCATAAAAGAGTAATGTTTAATCTGTGTGTCACAACAATTTTTAAGACATACAATACTTGACTCTTTAGTCAGCAGCACTGACCTCTGTTCTCTTAGACTGTCAAACTAAAAAAATGACAATAGGCAATACAACAATAATCATTTGGTAAGACTGAATCAAAATACTATTTTTTTGTTAAATCAGCAAAAAAAATATTTTTTGGTGTGCCACAGAATTTTAGTAGTTAGTTATGTGTGCCATGAGATGAAGAAGTTTGAAAGTCGCTCTTGTAGAACATCTCAGTAACCGTTTAATCATTAAGCTTGGTATTTAATGTGCAATACTGACATGAATTCTGAAAAATTCCCTGGCACTCACATACCACATTTATAAACCAGCAACTGAGAGCCAGGTGATCAGCTTCTCAGCTGAAGATTGAAGAGGTGTATGAGCAGCTGGAGTGAGGTTGGCTCTGAACTACAAGGTGTGATGCAATGGAGCTGCTGATAAATACGGTTGTTAAATTCATCTAAATTAGAGTACTTTAAACATTTATTCAGTTATTTTTTTACTATTGGGGAAACATTCTAACTAACTGAAGTTTTCAAAAATAAAGTCTGAATGACACGATAGGCCAAAACAATCTTTCCATGTGCCATTATTGCATCACTAACCCAAGAACATTCACTGTTTGGATTCTCAAAGATTCTTGAAATGTGGCGTACTAAAATGTAAACAATGGTTTTTTTCTTTTTTGGGTTTGTTTGTTTGTTTTTTAAAAAAACCTTACAATGGAAAGCCTAAGTTTTAGGAACTAACGAAGTTGTGAAGTGTCAGCCCTGGCTCTCGGCTCCCTTTGAGAGATAACAGCTAGGAAGCTGACTGAGCTCCTGGCCTCGCCTTCGGGAGGGTGACAGTAAAAGAAAAGTTTAGTTTGAAGACAGACACCTCAGCTTTGCCAATTACTGTCTCTACTTGCTTAAGCAATAGTTTAATCTTTCATCCCCCCATCTGTTAAATGGTGATAATAAAATAAATCCTTCATTCAACTTTATTTCTTAAGCATGTATTATGTGCCATGTTCTAAGCTAGACCCTAGGGAGAAACGGTAGTGAGTAGGGAGCGAGATGGGGGGATTCCCTCCTCTCACCGGGTCTGCATTTTTTATATCAATATGAACACATGGATATTTACTTCATTCTATGGATCAGAATTCAATAAAATTTTTTTTTCACTTTTTCAAGTATTTAATATTAATTAAACCATGATTCAGGGTCCTCAAGGTGGGATGTGCCCAGATCCCTTCACCTCCCTATGGGGATGGAGGACAGGAGAGGTGGGATGGAGGGCCTTTAGATCTTTCCAGGAAATGTGCCTTCTGCCGGCAGTCATCCCAGGTTGACACCCAGCACATGGGGCAGAAGGGCTTGTGCACATGCCAGTACCACTTGTGCATGGAGACATCACCCCTGTTAATGGTCATTGCCTTCTCACAAGGTGCAAGTTCAAGTTCCGCCAACAGTTCCTGGCCTGGTTCTGGCTTAGGAAGTGGCTGTCAAAAGGGCAGTTTGGTAGTTCTTAATTTTGTTCTTGATTTCTTCTGCCACGTTGCTGACTCCCAAAGATCCCTGAAGTCATTCGCAGTGCAATGTGACCTTCAGCAAAGATGCCTCTGACTCCATTTTTTTTTTTTTCTGCTCAATTTATTTCAGCTTTTGCCATTGGGAACTCCATCAAGTTGACTTTAGTGCCATTTTGATATGCCTCTATACTTTTTTTGAGCACTTTCTTCTTTTCTGTTTCCACAGATATGGGAGATGTAGATTACACAATTAACAATTCAGAGAACTGGCAGGCCTGAGAGGGCCATGCTCTCACCTAGTAGGACTGACTTGAAACTAAGGCTGTTGGGCAGCGGCGGGCTCCAGGGGCTGTCAGTGGAGATGCATTGTGTAAAAGTACAGAGGCTTAGAATCACCCAAACCCCCCACACTCACTAAATGAATAGTTCACTGATAATACTCACACCAGGTGGCATGTTGAAAGCTGGAGGTGCTGAGATGAGTGAAACACCATCCTTGGCTTCAAGGGCATCTCAAACACTCACACACAGGCACACACAATGCACACACAATGCATGATACAGTGTGATACGTGTTGTACAAGAAGAATTTTGCAAGAAGAATGTGAGTGGGGGAAGCAGGCGGGGTTCAGGGACAAGGAGGTCGGTCCCAGAGGAGGGGGAGCTCAGCTCTTCCTATGAGACTGGCTCCTCCTGTGACAGGAGGGTAGGCCAAGCTTAAGAGGTCAGCTCTGCAGAGCCGAGGAAGCCCTAGAGCACATGACATACTGAAGGGACAGCAAAAATGTCCCTTCAGGGAGGGAAGCTGTCATCCTGAAAACATTTGAGAAGGACATAAGGCCACCAGCTTCTGCCAAACTGTTTCACATATATCCTGTTGCCCATGGGCCACACAGCCTGCACCGGCCCCCACCCTGGGAGCTGAAGGACTGTAACAAATTCCAAAGTTCCAGAAAAGTTCCCACAAACCTTGTGGTTTCCAAGGGACTCTCACTGTCCCAGGCAGCAGGAGAGTGAGAATGCCATACCATCTGTACGAGTGTGACTGCAGTCTCTCACCTTGCCGTTTCCCCAGGCTTTCCCCAGAGACTGTTAAGGCTGTAATTTGGGCCCATAATCCTCCTACTTATTTCTAGCCTTTAGATGTGCATCTGTGAATAATACATGATATTTTTGCTTGTATTTTAAAAGGTTATTGAAATTATATTTGTAATGTTTTATATCTTTTTAAGAAAATCCTTACCCAAGGACATGTGTTGATTTTTCGAGAGAGGGGGAGGAAGGGAGAAAAAGAGAGAGAGAGAAATCTCATTGTGAGAGAGAAATGTTTTTCAGTTGTCTTTTCATTCGCATTTCAACTGGGGACTGAACCCACAACATGGACATGCCCTGACCAGCGATCAAACCCGTGACCTTCCGGTTTGCGGGACGACGTCCAACCAACTGAACCACACTGGCCAGGGCGGTAATGTTTTATATCTTTAAAAGAAACAGTAACCTATCAGTTCTTATAGTGTGAACATGGTTATTTGCTATACTGTACTTTGTATACTTTGCATTTCATTTTTTAAAAAGCTTAGGACTCCAAGTACCTGAGAGCCCTGCTTCTCAGCCCCGCTTCTCAGCCCTGCTTCAGAATCCAGAACAGAAGCCAGTTCAGAATCCAGAACTCTTTCTTATCAACTCCCCTTGGGGGTTGGGGGTGATGGCACAGGGGGTGGGGCGTCACCTGAGAACTCACCAAGGGTGGGTTGAGTGCTTCTCCTGAAGCTACCATGTAGTCCTGACCATGGAGTACAAGTCACCGTCCCCAGAGGTGCAGGACCTGTAATCTCTGGATTCCCGTTGGCCCCAAGGACAGAGCAGCAATGTGTGGGGGCATTTCTGCCCTAGCCCCCATGGTGCCTGTGCTCTCACGCAGTGTGGAGTAAGGTCAAGAACAGGCCCGCGAGGCTTGACTGTGTTCGGTTTGAGCCCTGGCTACACCCTTTGTAACTATGTGACCCTGTGCAAGTTTCCCAGCAATCTGAGAGTAGAAATGTCAGTATTAATCTGGTGCCGAAAGACATGAGATTGGTTAAAACTTTAGGCAAGTGGCCTGGGAAGGCGAGGTGGTTGGTGCCAACTTCTCTAGTGATCGTCCTGTTCTTTGTGATGGAGTTAAAAGGAAATAAATGGACTTTCCTTTAAGGACCAAGTCTTTTTTACATAAGGAAGTATCTCTTCTTCCTTATGATCATATTATGAGGGTTAAAATAAACTCTTGTGCAAATGCTTTGTGGTCTCTGGTAGAAGACATGATATATAAACACAAAGAGCACGTGCCCTCAGTTTGAGGTGCGGAGGGTAGAGGCTTCAACTTTGGATGGATTGATGGTATTTCACACTTTGGAATTAACATCATCAGTTTCCCCACTGGTTGAACTTTAGGTCATTGTCTGTCTCAAAAGATTACAGGATAATTATTTGTTGAGAGCCATTTAAAAAATAATAGTAATTGTGAAATCCTCTTATTTATAAAACAAAATGTCTCCAAAGAAGACCTAAGAATGAGAAAGAGATCATAGAAGTCAGGCTTGAAAAGCAGAGGGAGGTACTGGGACCTGGGATGGCAATCAGGACACTGCCAAACTCTGTCCAGGGAATGCATGTTTGGGGGCTAAAAGATAACCATTTCCCACTGAACTAAATAAAAGTCTCCCGCTCCCAGATATTTCTTAGGTTTTCATTGGTGGTAACTTTTCCTAGGGGGACCAAGTGCCATCCTAATGGAAGAACGAACACATTCTTAAGGGGAAAAGTAACACCAGCAAACAACACACTGCTTCTCTGTGAGATTCTGGGAGTTCGTCCATTAATCAGTTCTGAGGAGAGAAGATGAACACGATGGTAATTCTCAAAACCCTTCCCTTCTTTCTTACACCTCCCACCACTGAAAACCAAAATACTTATCCATAGAATAGTTTTTGTTTTTTAAGTGAGAGTGAGGAGGAGGTCTTCATTTATGCCTCCTTCTTTTAATTACCTATGGTGCGGGTGAGAGAGAGAGACAGAGAAAGAGAGAAAGAGGGGGGACAGAGAGAAAGATAAATGCGAAGCTGTAATCTACTGTTCTACTCTGTTGTATGAATCAGTTTTGCTCTTATAATGATGATATAAAATTAGATGTATTGACAGGGAATGTTGACTCAATTTACTCAAACTGTTGAGTAAGAAAGCATGCTATGTGACAGTATCTATATTATAGTATCATTTATATAAACCTCTTGTCAATCATCTATCTATCTATCTCTTATCTATATCATCTATCTAATCTGTCTAGATATCAGAATCAATATTCACTAGATGTTAAGATTGCTTATTTCTAAGTGAAGAGGTAGAGTTCATTTTTACTTAAAAAAATTTCATAGACATATATACTATTCCAGTAATTAGCAAATGTCATTTTTATCTTCAGAGAAAAAGGCTACTTTCATTTTAAGTGACAGAGAAACAGGCAGACAGACAATGATATGGTATAGACAAATTCAGGTACAGCATTTGATTGGCCAAGCTGAATCTTTTCTGAATGGTGTTGGAATGACTGAGCTGGAACATTTATGTGTGGAGTTATTATATACATATATTTTTACAGACTTTTTTTTTTTTAAGAGCAGTTTAAGGTTCACAATGAACATTGAGAGGAAGATACAGAAATTTCCTGTATAGGTCCTGCTCCCTGCCCCCACACTCCCACACAGCCTTCCTGACTATCAACACTCCCACCAGAGGGGTACATTTGTTACATCAGAACCTACATTGACACATCATCACCCAAAGCCCATAGTTTACATTAGTCTTCATTCTTGGTGTTGTATATTCTATGGGTTTGGAAAAGTGTATAATGACATATATCCATCATTATAATATACAGAGTATTTTCGCTGCTTCTGTGCTCTGCCCATTCATCTCTCCCTGTCCCCCACCCCTACAAATGTGGATTTTTTTGTTGTTGAAATTACAGCTTTTTAAAGACAAGATTGTCTTTTCTACTGCTTTTCCCCATGAAATTTGGATTTACAGAACACTTGGTTTCAGTCCAGGTTCTACTACATACCAGCTTTATGGCTCTGAGCAAATTATTTAATCTCCCTGAGCAAGTGTCCTCAATTGTAACACAGAAACATAATCTCTATCCGTCAGTGATGAATAAATGTGTACAAAATGCCTGTGGTAATTCTGAGGAATATGTGTATACATGAGTGTCTCTGCACACGGGTATGTGTGTGCATATATTGATTGTATATGTCCACGCACGTGCATCTGCAGGCATGCACACACATGTGCATGTGTGTCTGCACACACACACTGAACATGTACACAACGTACATGTGTGTGCACATGTGCTATGTATGCATATTTATTGGTGCACACATGGGTGCATGTGTGTATGTATTTTTGCCTTCAGTTTATTTCCACCGTGTAGTTTTGATATGGTTAACTATTAGTATAGACAGGAAGTGTTATGCTAAAAAGACTCAGGGGTGATAGAGGACATTTAAATGCAGAAGAGCTGCCAAAAGATCCCATTCTGCCCTCTGTCTCCTCCCAATCAGCACACCTATTCTGCGAACTCCACCTCCTGGTCTTTCTCTATCACTGCCTGAGTCTTGAAGAGCTGAGGTGGAGCCATCCACTGGAACAAAAGAGGGGTCAAAGTGAGGAGAAGTTGCCTGGGGCAGCTGAAATGACACTGTTTGTCAAATCCTCCAAGGTACCCTCTGTCAAGTATGGTTTACAGGCTCACATCACATCAGTCTCCTCCTAGTTATTAAGCTTCAAACAGACACAGTATTTTGTCTCTAATTCATCATCACACAAAGCCTGGAGAATGAAGAGATTGACTTTCACCTCTTAGCATCTCAAACAGCCCAGTCTCTGGTATCAGATAAAACAAAATATTTTAATTCTAGCTGATTTCTTCTTATTCAACTTGATTTTTTTTTTTGACAAAAAAAAATCCTCACCCGAGGACAGGCTTTACTGATTTTAGAGAGAGGAGAAGGGGGGAGGAAGGGGAGGGAGAGAAACATCAATTGGTTGCCTCTTGCACATGCCCCAAATGGGGACTGAACCTGCAACCTAGGCATGTGCCCTGATGGGAGATCAAACCTGTGACCTTTGGGTTTATGGGACAATACTCCAACCAACTGAGCCACACCTGTCCAGGCCAACCTGAGAGTTTTATGCTGCACCAAATGCTAGGTGATAAGAATTTCTTTAGGTTTTTGTTTGTTTGTTTGTTTGTTTTTTTAAGACCAGTTTTATTTTAACCATTTGTTAATTCACTAATGTTAAGAAAAACATAGTAGATTCAAAATTCTGAAGCTGAGCTGGCAAAATATAACTAGTGATATAAGTAGTGATAAAATATAAGCTGGCAAAAATATAACACAATATTGGTCCTCAAGCCAAAAATATTATGGTGCAATTTGTTGCTAAATCAACTTAATGTAATTTATTGAATGCCTTTGTTATAAGCCTCCCAATTGTTCCTGTAGCTTCCTGGAAACTTAAGCTATACAATCCAACATCGTTTGCTACTTCTCTGTTGCTAAATTTTCAAAACCAGGTTGGACTGAGATATCAACCAGGAAACAAGAATTATATACTCTTTTTCCCTCACCTTTTTTTCTGGCGGACAGTGCAACTTACTGAATAATACTTTAGGAGATTCCAGAATTTTCCCAAGTGCTAAAAAAATGATCATTTTCACAGATGAGTTCACACTTTAAACATACATAAAATTAGACAAATAGAACCCCAATGCAATAACATGTGTTACAATCAAAGGGAAGATTTCCAACATGCAACATTTCATTTTAAACAAGTACCCCGAAGATAAGTAGAAATTCAGTAAAGTCTAACACAGGGATTCTCGATTTCAGCACCACTTACATTTGGGCCATGTGATTTCGTGTTGTGGGGACTGTCCTGTGCATTGTAGGATGTTCAGCAGCATCACTGGCTTCTATCTCCCCGATGCCAGTAGCACTTGCCATCGCAGTTGTGACAATACAAAATGCCTCCACTCAACCTACAGATTGGCCCAAGTGGAGAACCACTAGTCCAACCCACCAGCGATCGGCCTTTGACTCCAATAAAAAACAAGCCAGGCCATTCAATAAAAGGGAAAGAAACACCAATACATGCTACACCATGCATGAATCTCAAAAACTTTAAGCTAGGTGAAGGAAGCCAGACAGAAAAGACTATGCATATTACATGATACCATTTATATGAAATGTTCTGCAAAGGTAACTCTACAGAGACAGAAAGTAGGTCAGTGGTTGTCAGTGTTGGCTTAGGAATGAGGATGGACTGCAAATGGACAAGAGAAATCTTACTGGGGTGATGAAAACATTCAGAATCTGGGTTATGGTGACAGCTTTCACAACTTGGTAGGTGTCCTAAAAACCAGTGAATTATACAGTTTAGGTAGGTGAATTTTATGGCATGTAAATTTGACCTCGATAAAGTGTTTAAAAAAAAACATAAAAAATACGAGGGTAAAATGTATTACAAAAGAAGAGAATCAAAATGGGAGGCAACCGTAATCCCAGTGATTCCTTTTAACTACAGAAAGTACTCTCCTAAAATCAGAGATCAATTTCCCACGTTCTGTCAACCAAATGACCGTTAGAGCAAGCCCACAATATTTTTTGCTGGCCGGACAGCTGCACATCTGTTAGCACCTGATGCAACTCCCTGGGCTGTTTAATTACTTGTAGCATGTGTCTCTCAATGGAAAATAACATGCATGCATGGCCACCCATGTTCAACATGGCCAGGAAGGAGACAGGGTGAGCAGCAGGGCATTGTTGTGTAAGACACTCTACGCTTTCTGTTGGTATATAAAATACTTCACATTCATCATGAAACATGCCTAGTGTGACAAGATATGTGATGGGTAAAAGGTCTTAGACCACTCAGAGTCCCCATTGTCCACTCAAACGTCCACCATGGTAGAACAAACAAAAAACAAAACTTTCCTTTGTTGACCATTAAATAACAGCTGTTGCGGCTATTCAAAGAAGTTCTAGGGACTCTCTTATTGAGCACATGGCTTCTTGGAAAATGTTCAGCTGCTGTTAATTTACTATAAAAATATTTATTATATTCACTCTTTACTTAGAAGGCCTAGTAATTTTCAGAGGTTTGTGACCTGCTGGGCATGTTAGTGAGTGAGGGGAAGGGGCCTCCCCTGGATAAGCTAGAAATACGAAGGTGGCCAAATGCACAGCCCAAAGTGAGGCAGCACTCAAAATTTCTAGAGTCTTCATCTGTGATGGAGCTAAGAAAAGGGAGAAGTTGGTTAGAAATTGGGGTTTTGGGGTAAGTTATTCCAAGGCCTCAATCTGGCAAAGCTTTGGGCAAAGGAATGTGTTGATAATAAATGTACCCCGCTGCCACACACACACACACACTCACACACATTTTATCTGGAAACTGTGGGGACATGGAAGAGATAATTTTAACAATTTAAATTTCCCTCTAAGGCCACACACAAAAAAGATTCTTTCTTCAATGACTTAACAGCTGACATGTTATACAACATTGAAATTCTGAGAAACTCTGTCCCTGTTTCAAGGCCCAGTAAACTGAGGACTGAAAAAAATCACACTGGACCTGAGCATGAGGCGGTTGGTTGGGTGATACACCCAACAATGCTGCCAACATTTCAGGAAAAAAACTGAAATAAGTAATTCTGATGGGGCCCAATCTGCAAACCAGGGGCTGAGGGCAAGAAGGGAGCTGATCTACTGGATTAAATCCCACCAGAGTCCTAGAAAACGTTGGGCTGAATGTTTGCTTTTGCTGACCAACTCTGACAGCGGGCCCTAGAGGACCATCAGAACAACATTTGTCCCACACACGCTCTGCGAAATACGCACACTGTAATTGTACTATGACATTTTGCTGAGTAGGATTCAGGACTCAGGGAACCAACATGTTTTAAAAGTAAGCATCTCCTAAAATGTGGAAATAAGTAAAAGGTGCCATCACTAGAGAAAATCCAAAGGGTTTTATCTTTTTTCCTTTTTTTTTTACCTTAAATGTTGCCTACCTCTTTTTGGCAAAATAAATAAATATAAGCTTAAGAAGTAACTTTGAAAAGTTTCCTTTTCACATATTGATAGTTCTCAAGCCACATGAGCCTGCTGAGAAGCATATGGCTGGGACACAATAAATCTTTGCTACCTAAATGGTGCAGGTTAGGCTATTTTCCAAAATACCAAGGTGTCCTTTATTTCTAAAGAACATTATGGTTTCATGCTCTCTGATCTCTGAGTTTTAAACTTATAGAAACCAAAGTGAAGGAGAGTACTGATTCAACATCTTGACTAAGTTTATTCTAGCTAAGGAAGTCACAAATCTTTTCACCTTAGCCCTTTTAAAATACATACTCGTTGTCTCTTCGGAATGCTTGTCATAACTAGTCTTCAATTGCCCCCACTGCTTCTTGTCCTACTCCTCGAAACATTTTTTTTTTAAGTTAATTCTTTTCCATAGACTTGAGGGTTGTTGTTGTTGTTGTTGTTGTTATTTTTAAGTTTCGGGGTGAAACAACTCTTACCTCTGGGCAAGAGGAGATTATGGTGTTAAAAGCATATTAACTTATATCTGATAATTTGGTATAAGACTGAACAGCTGCCATTGATCTAGGACTGTGTTTCTTACACTCTATAACTCAGCATTGAACCCGTTCAACTCCAGATCCCCAGGAGCACACTGGCACTGCCACTGTTTGCAAACTTATTTCTGTACCATCTGTCCTAACTCACATCAGGTCTCCTCCTTCCTGTTTGTTTAGTTCTCGGGCCACCTACCTTTTTCCTTCTCTTGTGCAGTTTCTGCCTTGCCTCTTGCTTCTTCCCGCACCTTTGTCTTTTCTTGGTTCTTCTAGTTTGATTTCACTTAGCTCCTCCAGCATGGTCCCTTCCAGACAAGACCCCGTCTCCATCATCTGCTCCTCCGAATCTAGATGCCACTTACCGGCCTGTCCAGGATTCTTCAGTGGATCCCAGGCACAACCAATTCAAGTCTATGTGCCTCAAAGATGATTTCAGATTTAAAGTCTTCAAGGAGAGCAATTTTCCTACACAAATATATCATGTGAAGACATTGCTCTCATAGAGTAGCTAATGGTGGCCTCTTCTATTTATCTCAACTTTATTCATTCATACATAAATCCATTGAGAACCAACTACATCAAGATGAAGTTGCCTGACCTTTGTTTCTAAATTACTTTGGCAGATTGCTCACACAAAGAGCTCGTTTTCCATTGGTTCCGACACAGTGCAGGGCAAAGAGCACTGGAGTGAGAGTCAGACCTGAGTTCTAGGTTTGGTTTTGCAACTGAACTGGGGTGCTCGTGATTCCACAGGCTTGTTGGAAAAATGAATAAATATATATGAAAGCGCTCTATAAGTGGAAAACACTTGATGAAACATTACAGAATTGACCAAGTAAAAGTAATTTTTAAATTCCATTATAGGCTGCTTTTATTTGGTGGGGGAACAAATCTTCATAATCTCAGAAAGAAGCTGATGGACAGAAAATCTAGAAAGTCTGGACTTTCCCCTGAACAACCTGAAGAAAAGATGTGAAATAAAACAGATGTATATACTGGATACTGTTTTGCAGGGCAGTACACTAAAGGCACTTCGGGTCTGAAGCAGGAGTCTGCATGGGAGCCTCAGCCACCATCGCGCAGGCTTAGGGCTGGCTCACTGCGCAGGTTGTTCAGTGTTAGCTCACCTCTTTTCTAGAGTGATTTCAGCATCAGGCGTTGTCTCTAAGAGAAAAGTTGCGTTGAGCAACCGTTTTAACTGGTACAGTGAACTTTGTCCAGAGCTAGTTTCACGGCAAACAATCAGCATCAAACTCTTCTGAGAAATGAGTGTAAATTGTGAGAAACGCAGTGAATGAAGAAACCCAGGAAATAAAACAAAGCGATCAGATAGTAAGTGCATGGATTTGAGTGAAAGGTGACAAGAAAAAGGTCAACAGTATTATAAGAAATATATAATAGTTAAAAAAAATGCAAGCGACAGAAGGTAGTAGATAAAGTCAGGAAAGTGGGGTTGGGCTTTGGTAAGGGTTGCAGAAGCATTTCACAGAAGACCATGTGGCAGGCCTTTCCTCTGCACTTGGAGGCTGCTGATTCTCTGGAACGGATGGGCACGTGGGCTCAGTGGGCCAGGGGCCTAGCCCATTGCTGAATGCATGAGTGGAGCCACCGATAATTTTGATTGATTGACTTAAACACAGAAAAAGGAAATGAAAGTGTAAGCACAAGTTTTTTTGTTTTTTTTTTTAAGCAAAAACAGCAAAATAAAATAAGATTAGGATGCTAGTGGGAAGGTATTGAAGAAAGAAAGTTTAGGAGGCTAAGATTCAATTCCCAAAACATTTGACTCTTATTTAGTAAGAAACGCCCAGAAACAAATGATGTCGGCACATAGGGAAAGGTTCTGAGTTCCTGCCCATTTCACAGTGTGCCCAGATTTCTGTAATTCCCAGTGTACTACCTGTATGGAGACACAGAAGGCTCTGAGTATATGTCTAAAAATTGGGTAGGAAAGACTCAGTGAGCAGATGCGCTTTTGATGGGCTCAGCCGATCTCACTGAATGCACAAGTAAAGAGATGAAGAACATGTGGCTCTCAGAGCACTCACTTGCAGGGAAACAGGAGAGAAGTTGTGGGAGTGGAAAATACAGACTTTGTGCCCCAGGGTTCTGGGTTACAAGCTGGAGGGTAAGGATGAGAGCCAGGGGCCTTCAGGGGTCCTTGCCCCCTCGCTTGCTGGCCCAAGTGGTACAGCGACAGCCTGAATAAAGTCAGGCCACTAGGAGGAGGCTCTGACAGCAGGTGAGGCAGAGAAGAGCAGGAAAAACCACAGGACTGATGACTTGAAAGGAATTCCTGGTAGGATAGGATGCGAGCACCAGCTGTGCTCCAGGCCCTGCCCTCCAGAAGCCAAGTCCACTGGCAGAGGCTTGTAGCCTTACGTTAGAGACATGCGCTTGGGCTTTCAACAGAGAGGAAGGGCATGTTTTATGACTGGGAAGTATCAAAAATTCAAAAATTTTAAATTAGGTCCCATCACCAAGTAGAAGTATATTGTGATTTTGCAATAGAAGAAGTAGTTTTAATAAAGTGTGTGTGCGCAGAATCATGATAATTTTGACTCTCTGGAAGGCAGTAAGGGAGTTGGCAATTTAAAGACACACTTTAAATTGGGAGTTTGTCGACAAAGAGAAAGGGGGAGGGGCTTCAGCCTCCACTGACATCTTACAAAGTGTAGGTTTTCTTACACTGCATTTCTTAATAAAAGGGATACCATAGGAGAATATAGCAAAGGAAAAATAAAGCAACTTTCTCATCAGGGCCCTCAAAAATAAACGAAGTTATTTCCAATTATCTTTGAAGAAAGAACCAGAAAAAAAAGAAACACATGAAAAGAGAATTTTCATTATGTTTTTACTTCTGTCTCTAGAGGAAAAATGAGTTGGCCAAGTCTCAGGAGATGTGATAAAACCAAATTAGAACAGGGCACAGGGCACCCATTGCACTGGCCGCAGTGAATTCAGATGGGCTTCCAGGGCCTCCATAAAAGGGTGTTGATACAGAAAGAAGAAAGTGAAGCATATAAACATTTGTTTTGTTTTTCATGTAGGACCTTGTAAACACAGGGGTGTAGTTACTGTATCTGACAGCCAGGTCATCTATATGACAATCAATAATAGTTATGGAATAAAACAAGGAATAACAAGGGATAGAAGAGAAATAGATGCTGTAAAGATGTTCTTTCAGTGAGTTTTCTATTTACCATGCCAATAAGAAAAATAAAGTATCACAGTAAAAAGAAGGAAAAATATATGCACTAATATTTTTAATTGCACTAATGCATCTTTTGAAAAAATGTGGAAAAACATATCCCTGCATGTTGGTCTACATATTAATGAATAATTACAATTTGTTTTTGAGCCTTAACTTCTGCAAACTTGTAAGTGATTTTGTCAAACTGAACTTCTCTTTATGTCAGATTTGTCGATCTTTTTTCATCGTCATGGATACAGACCACTTTTGTTTTATTTGAATTTTGAAAAATTTCTTTCATGTTAAGCAACAGATATACACAGAGTTAGGCTAAGTGTGAAACAAAAAGATGAAATTAGGAGAGATTCATAAAAATCCCATTTCACATCAAATCCCATAAATAACAAGTCTGTGTTTCTTTGGGACCAATTCCAGTGGCTTTCAAGTATCTCTGCCGTCAAAACATTTTAAGGACAAGAAAACATGTCAGTGGCCATACAGAATGCCACGTTGAAGTAACCTACGATGCTATTTCAAGTTCGCTCTGCAAGTGCAGAGATGTAACATCACAGGAGCTGGAGACGAAACTGCCCCCATGGAGCTCAGATTCCAAATCATTCTGAATTTATTGAAAACGACAACAACACCAACAAAAACAGACTAGCTGATTCCCTGTGTGCCATCCTGCCTGTTAACTGGGAGCTCTTCATTCAGTTCTATAAAGAATACATTGTTAATTAAAAGAGACGTTAACAGGAACATTTGAAGTTTATCATTAAAATTCTATAGTAGACACAGCCATTGTCTAGACTTAGAACTTATATTGACAAAAGAATTTTTACAGGGAGGTGTATTTTATCACTGGCTTTTTAGGATTGCTGGCTCTTGGTGTTAATAAAAAACAGACCAAACTTTTAGTCATTTATTACAAATTGTTTTTATAAAGGTTCTACATCTTCTGCACTGGCAGTGGAGGGTTCTGCTCCAATTTCGGTGGCTGCTGAGGCGGGATGGATGGAACTTCCTAGTTCCTGGTGCTGTTTTCATGCTTCCCCAAGGGGGAGGGGGAGGCCAAAGGAGGGCTTCAAGTTGCAGAGACACCCAGTAACCAAGGCACATGGTGGAGCCCTGGAATTTGGGTCAGGTGTTTCAGGAAGTCCTATTGTATGAGGTTCTGTGGAGAAGTATCTCTTCAAGGTCTAGTATCAGCAACAGGTGCCCAAGAGAGCAGCCGGCTGCCCCACCCTATGAACCTGGTAAGGGCTCCTGACTGAGTCCTGGCCTTCAGGGCCACAGAGCGCCCATCCCAAAGCCACTTCTCTGGGCTCCTCAGGCTGACAGGAGGTGCTGCTGCTTTGTGGCTTGCTGGTCCTCTGCCCCGTCAGCCTCCCCCGACTCCCATCGCAGGTGCTACCTGCCAATAACCCTTTGCACCCCTATCTCTGCTAACTTCTGCTTCCAGAGGATGCAAACCAGCACTATGTGTCACTACTTCAAGGTGGCAACTATCTAATTATGTCAGTTACCTCACTTGGTAGATTTCCCTTAGAGAGGTCCCACAGGGTATCTGGTCAGTCTATGGCTCCTGCTCCTCCTACCTCCAAACTGCTCTTCCTTCCTGCCCTCAGTCCATCCTGCAAAGGCCCAAATCAAACCCAAGGTCCTCTGTGGCTGCCTGTAGTTTACAGGATAAGGACATCCCTTGGTCCTTATAATCCAGCCCCTTCTACTTTGCAACCTCTAGTTTCTCTGTTGCCTGTGCTAATGCAGGTCCAAGGGCAGCTTCCAAGTCCACTGCATTCACTCCCATCTATACCTGTACTTGCGTGTCACCTTCTGGCCAGAATGCCCTTGACCCTTCTCCCAAGTTCTCCATCTTCGGGCCAGGGTACTGTCCATCAAGCAAGCATCTATGCTCAGATTATTCAGGAGTGACTGCCTTCTCTGGCCAACTCAATCAAAAAGTTTCTGAGGACAGGGTTGCCCTGCCCAGTTCTCCCTTTCTCTTCTGGTGGTCTGCACGGTGCTTGCTGGGAAGCATCTCATGAGCGGTTCTCATGGTCAACTGTAGGCACTGGGGCACGACTGAGGCACTGAACACTATCCTCCCCTGCTTGTCATTACTGAGGGCCTTGTCATGAGGGCACAGTACTTAGCAGATGCTCAGACACCACTGGACCCTGATGGCCTTTCCTTGGAGGGTGTCATTTATCCAAACATGCCACGGGTAAGCACAGATCAGTGGGGGCTCACTGGCAGGCAGGGATGCTTCTAGAATGCTTTCTAAACATGAAATCAATAACTCAATGACCAAGCTTCAGATAGGACACTTCTGGGCAACACATTAGAACCCAGACTCCCGACTCAGACCCACTTTCAGTATCAGCTTGTTGGCACTTACTTGGAAGCTGGTGGCACTTCATCCTATCAGGGAGTCTGCCACACCCATGGCTGAGGGCCAGGGTTGCCTGCTGTAAGCAGTTCCCCTGCTCTGACCCCCATGGCACACATCCTGCAGGCCCCCTTGCTGGCTAGTTTTCCATCTGGTTAGGGGAGACAGGACAGGAGGATATGGGATGGGTCACTTGTACCCTACTCCCTCCTGGCCTCTTCAACACTTCTTAAAGATTCACCCTTGCACATTCCTGTTCTTACTGGGTTCTAGAAATGCCATCTCCCAGCCCTGCCCCTTAGCCCTAAAGGTTGGAAGGAGGTATTGCTGGTCTCTGGTTGTTTCAATTCCACCATTGCTTCCCTTGCCTCTGTCCTTGATGAATGTCTCCATTTGAAGTTTTTGAGTTCAATGACAGTAAATCCCTGAGCTTTCCGCAAAAACCTCACTAGACATCAGAGTTCCTCAATCTGAATAGCAATGGCACCTCAGGGACAGAATGCTATCTCCTTAGGGTGCCAGGCACTGATTCCCCGCCCCCTCCCCCACTTCCCCCGCCCCGCCACCACCACCACACACACAGGGCATTCTGGATTTCTGCAAAGGGCCTCCTGGGGCCGCAGGACATCCCAGGACTCTGTCTGCTCCTCCAGGATAAGTTGGAAAGGCCCAGTTGGAGGTACGTATGGTGGCCAAAGTGCACACACATGGGCAGGCTTTGGTGACAAAAGGGAGATCTGACTTTCCATTGTGCCACCATCTCTCTTCCATCTTCGTCTCCACATGAGGCCTCTCATCTAATGCAAAGCCATCTTTAGAAAATAACTTTGACACGAATGCCCAGGATTGTTAGCATTTCATGAGTTTAGCCTTCCAAGTGGTACTGGCATTTCAAAAGTAGTGGTAACTTACAGGCACACCCGAGTCACACAGCTTGGATTCCAACCCTTATTTGGCCACTTTCTAGCCCTGAGACTGAGTAACTCTCCAGTTCTCTGTAATGTGAAAAACAGGGGTAATATTAAAACTTATCACACAAGATCGTCTTAAGGACATGATTTCAAGAAAGTCTCAATGCCAGCTCCTGTCACATGCTGAGTGCTCAATGATGGCTGACCGTCACGAGGTTGATGGCTTTTGTTATCCAGATGAGAGGTCTTTGGGATTAGAAGGGGCCTTCCTATGCACATAAACTACCACCCAGGAAGACTGTCAGGGAGACTGGCTCTGGTCACATCACGGGGCCACTAAACAGGGTACCGTCCAGTACTGCTCATTCCTTCTAGGGAGTTTCTTTCATGCCAGGCTGGAGAAGTTCCCCACATGTGTGGGTTGCCTCCTTTGGGACTTCCCCAAGGTATTCCAGAGAACCGGAATCAAACTGAGCCTTAGCCAGGCAGATGCCTGGTCACTGGTTCAAGACCTCAGCCTCTCATGTGCCAAGCATGAGCCTTTCCCCTCAGTCTTCTCCATCAGGACCCGAACCTTGGTATTCTCAGGAGGTGGAGGGTGACAGGAAGGGGCTCAGACAAAGCAGAGAATAGGCCCTTCTGCTGTGAGCCAGTGACTATCAGGTATGACGTGGGTTTCAGCCAACCCCTGCCACATGAAGCTGGGAAACACCTCATTTTTGGAGAGTCGTGAAAGCTGCTGCAAACAGTCAAGCAGTGCTCCTCTGCTCTCACACCTTGCCTTTCCCTCTGTCACCACATCTGTGTGGCTTAACACAAACCAAGCAGAATTGGAACATCTGACCTCTGGCACATGACAAGCCTCTCTAGGGACTCCCATTCTGAGGAAGCTCTGTACCACTTGGGCCTCTCGCTGTGATGGGCACACCCTTTGCAAAGCAGAAGGTGACATTTCCCTAGTGCACATGTAGGGGCCTTTTGCTTTTTTATTTTCCAAAAAGGCTCCCCATCAGTGCCTTGGGGAAACCCAGAGCTGACCAACAAAAGGCAAACCTGCTCACTAGAAAATACGGTTCCTGTTTGTGCTAGTCTGGCTGCTTCTGGGTGTGGGCGCGCGGCCAAAGGGAAGGCAACTGGCAACAAGTGAACATTTAGGGAAAAGAGGGGCGACCACCGTGCTGGTGGCAATTTTCCATTAATACATGTCACTTGTTACTAATGTGTGTCCTGGGGAACTGAGCAGCTAAGTGGGAAGGCCACGGTGAGCTGATGTGGTCTCCTTGGGTCAAGCTGGGCAAATGGGCAAATGGTATGGTAAGCATTGTTTCCAAAAGCTATCTCAAACTATGTCATTCCTAGAAGGAACTATTAATCGCAAATAATCAATCCTTCCCCCCACTCTCACCTAGTTCTCTTAAACAGGGCTTTGCACAAAGGATCCCATCCAAAAAGCCTCTTCCACTAAACCTACTAAAGTCAGCTCTGCGTCAATTAGAATATTGAGCTGCTGAGTACGTTCAGTCACCTGCTAAAATTGCTCTTTTGACACTGACTCTAATTAACTGAATGACAAGCTTCAGGAACTACTAACTCTTTATGATCAACAGTTTGCATAGAGGTCTGCAGCCAAAATAAACCCAAACTTGCAGATGTTCAAATATGTACTGGTAATTCTTTCCCCCTGATGGAAAGAGACACACAGCACTTGCAACCTTTAGTCAGATGTTTAGTAAGGTGGTTAAGGCTAAGCTGCAAAACAGAACACTAATTTTGATACTAGCTGCAATAATTTTGTCCAGTTATTATAGTCACAGGTCTCAAAATCTCTAGTGTGAGTCAGAAAATAAGACAGCCAAGCATCAAGACCTCTCTATGTGATGAAACACAGCCAGTGTGTTACACGATTCCAAGCATTTAATAGTCCCAATGGGTCTCAGGCCCGGGAGAAAGGAGATGGACATGCTCAAGTCTCCAGTGACAAGTCAAAGGAGATTTTTCTTTTTCTCTCAGTTTCTCCCTTTCTCTGGGTAATAAAAAGGAAAGGGAAGAGGAACTTCCCTCTGAAGTCTTGGTGATTTCTTGTTAAGTGCATATATAAATATAAGCATGTTGAAAGCACATTCTTAATAAAATTATTAATAACTCAGAGTCAGGATGGGAGGAGTCATCTAGTGTGGGATCACAGGGTTTGGAGTATGTGTTCCCTATTTTTAAAACTAGATGTTGGTTTGCAGAGCAGCCTTCGTGACCAATGCTGGTTGTGCAACACGAGCTCTGATGTTTCCCTGGGCACCCAGGTGCCTGAGCTCAACATGCCCCTTGATGCTGCACATGTGATTCCCTTGAAGGTTAAGAACCTCAAAAAATAAAATTTACAAACAGTAAAACGCAGCTGTGCATGCACACATGCACATGCACACCAACCACTCAAATTTACAGGGGCCTCTGTGCTTGGGTCATATGAAATAGCTCCAGAAGCAAAGGGTGGGGTTCCCTGCTGGGACAGGATCTAAAAAGAACCAGAACCCAAGAGATTAAAAAAGGCACCATTGGGAAGCCATCCTCAAGGAAAAGTAAAAATGCTGTCGAGGACATGTGAGGACACTCAAGATTAATTAAGGTACTCTGAAAAATGTGACTTAAGTTAAAGAATCACCCTGGGCAGACAGAGAACATAAACAGGGTGGCCTGCCTAGCACCCAGGAAAGGCAACTGCAGGGGGTGAGCAGGAGCCCTGCTCAGTCTAGGGAGAGACTGGAGGATGGGAGAGGTGCTATGGCAACAGCACTGCGATCATGGGACACGCCAGGCCAGGACACACTCCTGCCCCAGGCTCTTGGCCCCACGCTCGTGCCCACAGGACAATGCCTCATAACTGGTTTGGCCTCCTGAAAATCTTTTTTTTATGCCTCTAAAGATATTTCACTCCTTTAATTTCAGATTTATTCAGGTATAATTCACATATAACATTGTATAAGTTTAAGGTGTACAATATATTGACTTACAAAATCTTGATGATGAGAGATGGCCTGGCTAGGGGATAAAATTAGTCTTCCTAAAGCTAAAGTCCTATCTGTCACAATAAATTAAGAAATTGGACATTTGACTTCTACATTAATTGTCACAAGTCTTGTTCCTGAGAATCTGTTTTGGGTGCATGGACATACTTGAACGCCTGAATTCAAAGCTGGATCACATCCAGGGATGAGCCCTCTTAAAGGTCTAGCAGTCTCTGTAAATCTGACATCGCAGAGCCTACACACCACTGTCACCGGGCAGGAAGACGCGTGAACCTCCTCAAGTGTGACCCCAAAACCCAGTCTGGTGATGGACAGAGAAGGGTCCTCTCTGCCGCTAACAACTAAGCATGGTCAATGCTATCTTAACAAAAATGCCCTGGGCGTCTGGGTCTGGCAGATGGGAGCGCTGAGAGGCACCTGCGCTAGACCCGGGCAAGCCTGCTGAGTCAGAATGAACATTTTAATGCCCCCAACTGATCAGTGCCATGTTATCTCACACCCATCAGGGGCTGCTGCCAGAATACCCCAACACGGCTCCCAGCTCTCTGCCAAGCCCCTTGCCAGGAGCTTCCAGGCATGAAAAACAGAAATTTAGAACATATGGCAAGCCTGCCACCTACAGTTAAAGGGTCCATGTATACCTGCCTTCAGTTCAAGCGAAACCTATCCTTGAAGTAAAAAGTTAAATTTTCCCCTCAACCCCAACCCCCTAGATTTTGATAAGGAAAATTTAGAAAGTCCACTTAAATTACTCTTGCAGCCAGTCCGTGTTTTTTCTAATGAAAAGCCAAATATGCAATCAGAATACCTGCACTCAACACCACGCAGCAAAGGCTCAGGAGTGCCGGGCTGTGGGTGACGCAGTCATTCCAGGGCTGCAGACATTCAGTTCCCGTGCTGTGTACAGACACACAACTCCAATATCTGCATTTCTTTCTGCTCACAGTGAGGATCAGTTTTTTTTTCTCATGGAGACATTAATTCACTTTCCTAGTGTCTGATGCACTAGCTCCTGGGGGGAAAACAGCCTTACTGCCAGGGGAGTAGGCTTTGTGACCCGCACAGGCAGAAATGCAGGCAACGTCCACGCCCCAGCCAAGCAAGAATGCACTGCACAGGGAGTTAAATGTGGTCAAGTTGCCTTTTATTAACAAAAATCTGTAGCTGTTGGTAAATGCCAGCACGGAGAACACAAACCATGGTAAAACACACCGAGAGAGATCCTCAGCTGGGAAGCTGAAGAACATGAGCAGATTTACACAGCATGGCCACAGTCACGAGAAACAGGGTTACTAACGGTGATGGAAACACGGCAGCAGGTGCTGAGGCTGCTTTACAGGTATCAAAGTTAAGGTTAAAGAAATAGCTGCAGCAGTGAAATTAAGGTAAAAATACATTCTCTTGTTAAAGAGCATCCTCAGTTCTCAACACATAACACGATTACACATGTATTCAGTTAAAATAAAAACAAGTTTACGAATCACTTCTGGATACTTAAAAAATAAACTCTAGGTTGCTTTTCTTTTTGGCAGCACCAGACTAAACTCTGTGGCTTTGTAATATTTCAGAAACTTCAGGTGCATTACAGTCTTCTGAGAAAGGCCCAGTACTTCAGAATTCCAGGTGTGGCTGTGGAGAAAGAACATTACTGGCAACAAATAGTAAAACAACATTTCAAGACCTACAGGAGGGTATTTAGATGTTCCTAAGTGTACAAACATTTAAGCATTCAAGCTGATATCCTAAATACTTTTCCAGTGAACATATTTACATTTCTTTTTGGTTTAATGGAAAAAAATCTACTTCACAGGCAAATTGTTTCATCTGCATATGAATAATTCTGTGGCCATGTTTCGCTTTCCATAGGAGTGTGTGGAGTCAGGTGACTTCATCCTCCTGGTCCCCCAACAGCTCACCTGTGACACATCCTCTAGGATGCATGGGACAACTGCTTTTCTTATTCAGGGGCTCTTTTTGTGGTGGGATCATAGAAATAGGCTGCAACATCTTTTCAGGGAGAGGTGAGGGTATTTTTTCATTCTGTGGCTCTGCGTGCTTAAAGCATCTGAGTGGGTATAAAGGGCTGCGGCACAGGACAGCTCCGAGCGCGCCAGGGCACATGCTGCCCCAGGGCAACTGCACACTGCAGCTGCTCTTCAGCCTGCTGATCTCGGCCTCGATGTGGAATTTTATCCACTAGAATGCATTATTGGAGCCCAAATCAGAAAGTTTAAATAGCTCAACAACACTGATGTTTTCCCCTTTGGCTCAAAAGTAATCATGACTGACCATTTTCAACTATGAGGCAGAGTTGATTGGAATAATGAAAAACACCTTTTCCAAAAACATTTAATGAGGTAGCAAAGATTGAATATCATATCCACAGCATACACGAAGGTGCTTAATAAGTGCTCAGACATTTTATAATGTATTTTTAAATGCAAACTGCTACAATGCCTAATAAATGCTCTTTCTTTCCAATACCTAACAGTGCATGCAGACCCTCTGAAAGGGCCCCGTGCAGAGTAAGAACAGCAGGAGGTTGGGAGTGAAGCCGTACAGGAGGGAGAGGAAGGGCACTCTGGGCACACAGCTTTGGCAGAATTGGTAGTGTTCTCCATGGAACTAGAATGCAGTCGGTGCCAGAGAATAAATGCCAAGTAGAACTTGGGGACCTAATGGGGTGGAAAGGCAGCCTTGACTTCAGGCAGCAGGGAGCCAAGGCCTGGAGTGCTTTCATTAAGGTCTAGGCAATGCTCAGAGCACCGGCCGCCATCCCCTCAAGGCCCCTGGAACGCCCCGTGGGAGGGTGTCCAGCCGCCTGCTGCCCTGCCGGGACTGCTCCTGGTTCTGGGGAGGCTGCTGCTCTCAGCAGCGAGGCCTGAAGTTCTTACTGTGTGTTCACAGGTTTGGGCTGCTTCTGGATCAGCAGCATTTCAGATGTTGACTTTAAAGCCTTCCATTTGGAGTCTTGGACCAAGGGAAAGGTGGCAATACCAATCCTGGCAGTGTGGATTTTGTGACTATTCCAGCACTGTTCACACCCACACATACGCGGACACATTCACACATACATGCGCACACACACACAGGTGTGCCAAAGTGTGGGAAGCAGGGCAGCCTCCAGACAGTGCATCAAGTTTTGGGGGAAGAGGAGTGGACAGAGTAGGGGGGCCTGAGGCAGGGCTCGGGGGAGGTCCTGGGAAGGAGTCTGGATCCACCATCTTCGCCACCCTCCCTTCCTGTCCTCCAAGGCAAGGTGGCCACCAGCACACCGGGGCACCTGGCCGCAAGGCAGGCGCCAGGTCGCAGCGTTAGGTTTCCGTAGTATAGTTGCTGTAGGCCATAGGAGGCAGGGCCTGCAAGCTGGTCCCCCTCCATGTGCCAGGCGGGGCCTCCGTGCGCCCTTGCTCTTTATATTTACCCAGAATGTTTCTGGCTTCTTCTGCATCCCTCAAAGGGTTCTCTCCGTATTCTTCCTTCAGCCACTGCCGGTACTGAAGAAGTTGAAAAGAAAACCAAAATGTCACACACTAACCCGCATCCACATAGACTTTTAGGTATTACTTAATGGTACAGGTTTTGCCATGTATAAGCTGGGAAAAAAATAGGCATTGGGCAACCAAAGCTCTGTGGTTGGTTAGCCAGTATGAAGAGGGAGAAATCACCGCTTCTTCAAGGTTTTAGCCTGAGAGATGAAAGCAAGCCAAACCAAGAAAATGGCACTTGCCCTACAGGGAGAGAAACACAGCTAACGTGGGGCCTAGGAGGATGGTAAAGGGTAATGTCCTGTGGCTGCAGCTGGTGCCCAGGGACCAGTGGGGGCTTCAATCTGTGATGCAGATGAGGCGTCCTTGGACCAGATGTCCTCTGGGGGCCTCTCCGACTTCAACCTCCATGCTGCTAGGAGTGTACAGAAAGACTGAGGCATTTTCCTGGGGTCTGCTGTACACATCACCGAAGTCCCCTGAGCATGGTTACCTTATGGACTTCATGCTTCTCAAACTCCTGCAGTTGCCTCTGGAAGCCAAGGTTGGGATTGGCACAGGATCTCCCGGCACGCACAGTGTGCAGGGCGTCTTCCCAGCCAAAGTCAGTGACGGTCATGATGTATGCGGTCACCAGAGTCACACTCCTGGAGACACCGGCCAGGCTGTGGGTCCAAGAGAACGCCACATGGGCAAGGAAGGTTTAGGGTCCACAAGTCTAGCTTCTGATCCATTTGGAGCAAGGGATTCTGTGGACCTTATTTTAGAAAGTCTTCCTGCTTTGGATTATGAATAGACAGTAAGCCAGTATGTTACTTGGAAATTACTCAGAAACATACAAACGTCTCTTTATTACACTAGAATCTCAAGCATTCTTTATCTGTGTTAGCTTAATTTTTTTATAGATTTTCTGCCAACTATACCTCTGGGCACTTCAGTGTTATGATTATCACTCCAGAGCCCCTCCTCAGATAGTTCCCATTTTCCCAGACAGATAAAATAACTAAAGCACATCAAAGGAACTTGAAGGGTCTGGCATCTATGCAAAAAATCCATTTATAACCTGCAGCAGTTTAGAAGGCTTTATATTTTTTTAAAAAAATCTGGCTTTCTTAGATATGTGAGGGCTAAATCCATAACTTAAAAGTCCGATTAAATACAGAAGCCTCACTAAATAGTTTGTGTTCTTCTTGACCTAACTTGGAGAGCACCACAGAGGACACACTACACGTGTGCTCTCAAATTCAGAGTCAAGGTGTATGCTTCGTAGGCAATACGGTTAAGTATCTCTAGCAGGCTGAATACAGGGACCAATTTTAAATGCATATGCAAATTAAGGTTGTCACAGAAGGTTGTGCTGCATCAGACTTAGTGTTCTAGCAACGGTTTAAGATGGGGAAGTTTAGCAAATTTCTCATTTTGAGAAAAGCCTATCTTTAGATTTTCACAACTGTATGAAATACGATTTCCTAGAATATCAGACCTACACATAGTTAAATATAATAATAATAAAGTAATAACTAATAACCACTTTCAAGTAGTGGCTCTTTCCCAAGACTTGTATCAGGAAAAATGAGAGACTTAAAAAAATACCTCCTCTTGAGCTGCAGAGGCTCTCATTCCCCAGGAGCCCTAGAAACCCTGGTGCAGGAGTTCAAAACTCTCCTTAAATGGCTCCAACTACAAACCCGTGAAGTGCTTCAAAGCAAATGTAAATGATGTTACAAAACCCACCATTTGTATTTATAACATGGCCTGCTCTTTTTAAAAGTAAAATAAATAATCACACTATTTCAAGAGCTTTATAAAACTGCAGAACATCCATTTTAAAGCAATCAAATCATCTAGTGTCCCCGTGACCCAGACTCTCCTGTGTGACTCCTCTGGACATCACGCAATGGATCCCTATCCCTCATCCTGGCAGGACCGCCGCCAACCTGAAGACACCATTTTGTATTTTCAATAGCAACTTCTCCGGGGGACTCAAGAGATTGCTAATTAATATAAAGCCTTGTTCAAGGCAGAGAGGGGACATGTTCAGCCTGCACTTCGACAGCAGAGCTCTGCCTCTGGAATGCTGGCGGCTGGTTTCCTACATGAATCGGTTATGTTATTAGAGTGAACACGAGAGGCAACAGAAATGAGGACTGACACTGACTGAGAGCTTACTATGCGCCAGGTTCAGTGCTAAGAGCTGTGTGTGCGCTGTCCTTGTGTTATGTATGTTATAACACCTTTCTTTGCACAGTGCATATATGAACCTACGTATATGTATATACCCCCAGGTGGGCAGCTGTATATAAACTGTTCAATTCTAAGAGTCTCTTCAGATCCTTTCAAAGCAAAGTAGTAAGCCAAACACACATTAAAAACCTCAGTCTATAAATGGAGAAGAAATAGTTATTTTGGTGTTACAGTAATGCAATGCTCAATATCCACATATGCAATCAAAACTATTCAGAAAGAAACTGTCTTGAAAGACCACTGAAGTTTCAGGAATGAGCCTACAAATATGTACCTTTTCTAGGAGGCTGTTCTGATGAAATATTAGAGGTAGGCTAAAAACGGAGTTTCTGTTGTCCAGTAACCTTGACAGTCCCTATAGAAATCCTAACTGTGAAAACCAAAATCCTAAGTGAGAATGAAATTTTGGGTTCTCTTTTGATGAAAGCAAACAATGTTGATCAAGCAGGTGGGGTCAGGTAGGGCGTATGTTTGAGACTTATAGGGCAGAGAAAACTATGAGGAGATGAAGTAATTAATCATAGACAGAAAGTCACTTGATGAGAACCCAAGCTGAGTACAGCATGCTATGCTGTGATTAGGCAGGAGGCATACATACCAGTGCACAAGACAGCCCTCTCCCCTGAGCCGGCACTCGTGAATGAATTTAATACTTTCTTTGAAATGTCTTGTCCTGAGGGAAGAAAAAAAGAGAGAAGTGACATCTGCCTCCTCAACACATGATGAAAAGAAAAGTCCGCCTGAGGTTTGTTAGAAAGGTCTCAGCGCCCCACAGCTTCCCACAGGTCACACTGTCGGTCTGGAGCTGCCTCAGTGTTAGAATCCATCACACACGGGCTTGGGGAGGGCTGCCGGCTTCTGGGCTTGTCAGAATTTCTCTGCAAGGAATTCCTAAAACACAGTTGCCACTGACTGGTGGCTATGGTGGGGTGACTTCTGCCCAGCTGCACCCTGGCCACCCCACAGCCATTCTCGTGAGGGAGGTAGGCCCTCCAGGTCCTAAAAGTTCGTTTACTTCTTACAATCTGAAAAACCTAATAATACTCTCCCACGTTGGTCTCCCTTGTCCTATCTGCATGCAAGAGAAGAGCTGAGTGGAAATGACAATTTCAGCTCCAGTATCTGCTCAACAGCTTAGGGGTTGTGTGACTTGGTGAAGTCATTTGGCTTCCTTTAACCTCAGCTGTAAAGTGGGAATAGCGTTTTACATGTTAATATGCTTTTATAGACTCTAAAGTCCCCCATGACGCTGAAACGAGGATCTTCACTTCGGCCCCTGAGCTTTGCTACTGCCCTTCCTCCTGCCACTCATTCATTCACTTGCATGCACCAGTTCCATTCGGGGTTTGGACTGGTGGGCGGGTTAAGTACATTTACTCTGAGGGGGGCCTCAGAGTTAAATGCTTGTCAACATCGCCTCCCTTGAGTGGATTATAAAGCAACAAAACATCTAAAGTTTCCCATGGATTAAGTTTGTATCTCTGTACGAACCGATTGAGTACTGACTATTTACCAGGGATGAAGAAGATGTAGTTTCCAACTGTACAAATTAGGTCTACTGTCTCATGAAGGATGACAGGGCAAATGAACTTAGTAAGAATGGGAAATTTAGGTGTGGCATAATAAACTCAGCCTGGTACTGAAAGCAGATGATAGTTAGTAAATTAAGTGTAGATGCCCAGATAAAAAAGGACAGGAAGACAATGGGGGAACTATAAAAGAATACATGGGCACACACATTCTACAACCAAACACAAGGCACAATTTTGCCATACATGGGAAGTCCTCAGGTCCTAACCAAGGACTCCAGTAGCTCACCTGAGATTTCTAACTACCAAAGCATTGCAAGATGTGCTTTCATTAAATTTCCCAGGAACAAAGGCTCCCAGATATAAATTTATAAAGTGACACAGAGCACTGCAACTCTACTCCCAAAGACTGGTTTCTATAGAGCAGGCAAGAAAATGTTCTGACTGTAATTCCGAAATCTGAAGTGCTAGTACTAAAAGAGTCCTCAGAGCAGGGGTGTGGAGTAGTGAAGCTGTGCGGAGCGGGTGGGTGCTGGGGGTGATGAGGCGGTCAGGAGCCCAGCCCAAAGGCAAGGTGCGGCAGCAGGAGTTGGGGGTGCAGGTTTCAGCTTCCCATCTCTCAAGCAAAGCCAGCAATCAGAAGTTTGCAGTGAACTCACTCTTCCGATTTTGAAGTGTGAGAACTGTGGCAGACCATCTTCAGTGGCACTGATTTTATTTGGGGCAGCAAAGTGCCCAGTCCCTCAGAATATCCCCTCTTCCGTTCAGCGCTGGCCACGGAGAAGTAAAGGAAAAGCTTATTGTGGGGAATTCTGGGAACATTTTCTCTTCCCGATGAAAGGAAAATTATCGGTCTCTGCTCCGGGCTTCCTGCCAGGGCACTGAAAGTGAGCATCGTGCTTGGAGCTCTGTAAGACGCCTGTAACCACAGGTGACAGAAGGGCAGCAGGATGGAAAGGGGGACATCAGGAAGCTGCCGCCCAGGCCTGGGAGCCCCACCTTCAGGCTTTTTGGTCAAGGGAGTTAAGTAAATAAATGTCTTTGTAACTTAAAAGACCATCAATCAGTTACTTTGTTACTTATAGCCAAATACAATCTTCCTAAGTATCAGCAACTGCTTAAATAGTTTTAAAAACAGTGAGCCAAGTCTTCTGGTTTAGGAGCGGCCTCAGAACACTGCAAAGGCCGCAGTGACATAAGCGTTGTGTCAGTCACCAAGATATTGAAAAGATGACAGATGACCTCTTTTATTGAAACTTCAGAATGAGAATACTTCCTTAAATCCAGTTTTTACACCTGCATGTTCCAAACCACATGTACAAAGGAACCCAGGTCTTAAATATTGTGGGGCGGACCTAGGTTCGAGAGTCAGCCTTGTCACATCTCAGAATAAGAGAGTGAGGGAGTGTAGTTGTGGTCAGTAGGGCAACATCCAAACTTGCCAGAGCCCAGAGGAAGTGTGTAAAGGATCTGAGGAGCCAAGGACGTGCCCCTCCTCTGCCCCCACCAGACTTTTATTCTTTCACCTCTGTCTGAGTCAAGTGTTGAGTGCGGGGCAAACCTACGATGGCTCCTGTGTAACAGTGCAGAGCCCAGGGCACCTGTGAGAGGGCCGCTCACAACCCTGGCCCAGAAGCACACAGCCCTGCCATGAAACTTGCTCATGACCACATTAGGCACGAGGCCAAGCCAGGCAGACATTCCTAGAAATGCCTTTTCCAAGAAGAGCCAGGAGGCAGGCGTGCTCACTCCTGCTTTGGTGTGCTGCAGGGAGGTGGTGGGGAGTTATTTCCAGGGAAGCTAATGACATAAGCCCAAGCCCTGGGCATTAAACTCCCTCCTCCACAGTGGGAAATACCCAAGACTTTGGTCCTGACATTGCTCAACCCTCCAGTGTGAAGCAGAAGCACAAGTGAAGTGCCATCCCACCACAGGCTGTTTCAATAAATGCAGGTTCCCTATTCCTGTTCTTTACTTTGTACCTTTACTTCCACACAAAGACATGGGAGCTGTTCTGTCCTAGGAAAGCCAGCTGTGCTAACCCAGGAGGAAAGGACAGCCTACACATGTGTTACAAACTCACCCAATAATGACTGCTGCTGTTGACAGCCCCAAGGGAACACCCTGAGCCAGGAAGATGGACACTTCGGCCAAGAGATGGCCTCATGGGGCTCAGCAAACCACTGGCAGCTGCCACTTTCCATGACCCTTTCTCTTCTTCCTCTTCAGTTTGTGCTGGGTCTCCCTGTGGACCAGCACATCCCCAACTACCCCCTCTCTCTGCCCACGGGTCAAGAACTAGGACCAATCAAGTTTTTCTGACCTTCAGAGAGCACACAGAAAGGATGGCAGATGTGTCCAGCAAAGCCATATCACACAGTGATCATTTGTTGAGGTTGAACAATTTCTTCATACCTCAAGACCACAATGCTTGGTTGCTATGAGTCCCATTGTGGGAAATGAGGCAGTCCTATCCTGTTGAGGACTCTGCTTGCATGAGCAAAAGCCCAGAGATCTGCCCAAGCACCCTGAATGGCAGCGGAGCTTACCCCCAGCCAGCTGAACTGACAGTAAACACAGGATTCAGGGAGCCTCTCCTTCCCCTCAAAAGAGTGTGAATGTGTGTGTATGTGTGTGTCCATATGTGTGCATGTGTGTATGAAAACAAAAAAGAAAAAAACAGGAAAGGCAAGTGCCCTTAGATTTTTTTTTTTCTCAAAAATGAATGCTTAAAAAAACACCCAGCAAATGGGTGAAGTGTTCTATCTGGCCCCAAGCCCTGGCAGGTGTGCTCAGATCAGAGCTGCTTCCTTCTGGGGCAAAATCAGCTCAGGACCTGCAGGTCCTGTCTGGGTCCCCTCCAGCTAGAACGCTGTCCAGGAAGCTCTCATCCTAACCAGAAGCAAGCAGGAAGGAACATTCTTCACCCACACAGACACCTGTAGGACTTTTCTATCAGTGTACAGCATTAAACACATAAAACTAACCCATACTTTTATCAGTGATTCCCGAACTTTTATATTTCCTGTACTGTCAACATTTAAAAAAAAGGGAACAGTGTGTTCCATATTTATCTTTCTTTTAAAATTATTTTTATTGTAAGTTTCAGGTGTATATGACATGTGTATGCACTACAAAGTGATCACTCCTAAAAAGTCTAGTTACCATCCATGACCTTATAATTGACCTCCTCTCACCTGTCCCCCACCCCATTCTCATCTGGTAACCAGCAATCTATTCTCTGTATCTATGAGTTTGTTTTGGTTTTGTTTATTTGTTCATTTTGTTGGTTTTTTAAGAGTCCACATATAAATGAAAGCATATGGTATTTGCCTTTCTCCTTCTAACTTTTATCAATTATCATAATATGCTCTAGGTCCATTCATGTAGTCCCAAGTGGCAGGATGTTATTTTTTTTATTGCTGAATTATATCCCATTGGGTATAAATGCCACATCTTCTTTCTCCACTCATCTATTGATGGGCACTTGAGTTGCCTCCATATCTTGGCTATTGCAAATAATGTAATGTTGCAATAAATATAGGGGTGCATATATCTTTTTGAGTTAGTGTTTCCATATTATTTGGATAAATACCTAGAGTTGGAATTGTTAGGTCATAAGGCAGTTCTATTCTTAATCTTTTGAGGAACCTCTATACTGTTTTCCATAGGGGTTGTACCAATTTACAACCTTACCAATAGTATACAAGGGTTCCCTTTCCTCCACATCCTCCCCAGCACTTGTTATTTATTGTCTTTTTGATAACAGCCATTCTAAAAGGTTTAAGGTGATATCCCATTGTGGTTTTGATTTATATTTCCCAAACATTTAGTGATTTTGAACATTTTTTCATGTACTTTTTAGCTATGTGTATGTCTTCTTTGGAAAGATATCTATTCAGATCCTCTGCCTATTTTTCAATTGGGTTGTTTCTACCTTACTTTTCATTTGGCAGGTAAGGTTATTTTAAAAACAAACTAAAAAAACAAAACAAAAAACCCTTGGTACCATCTAGTACAAAATCATTTCACAAAGAATAGGTCAACACTAAAGAACTTAGGACATAGTCTAAGACTAAAAAATAGTTCGAGTTAAATAAAGTCTTATGAAAAGCATAATACACATTTTCCACATATTTCTCATTTCTATAGACTTCAAAGTCCTTAGGAGCTGTGTGCAAGCAGGTGTGTGTATGTTCTCATATGTGTATGCACGTGCATGTGCATCTGTCTGGAAGGGTCACCTAGCTTTGATCTTGCAAAATTGCTTTCTAAATAATGAAAATAAAGAAAAATGTAAATAAGTGAGTATAGAAGATATCAGCTAAACTAAAAAAATATACAGAAAGATAGAAAGGTAGAGTAAGGCAAGAAAATTTTACTGGTATTTTAAATCTCTCTTGATAATGTCTCTTCTCCTCATAAAAACCTCAAGAAATTTAGAGATCTGCTTGATTCTCAAACCACTGAATGTCACAAAGACTTTATTGTAATGATGCAATGCTACTGACTCCATAGCATGGATCAAAGTCCCTGGGACTTGACAGAAGAAGAAGGTAAAGAAACAATAATTATTCCCTTAATGATGTCTAAATACAAAGTATCAACTTAATAAACATTAACATAAGAAAGAACTCATGGACCTGGACAACAGTTGTGGTTGGTGATTGTGAGGGGGAGGGGGTTAGGTTAAGGTGGAAGAGGATATAAATAAGGGGGATAAATGGTAATGAAGAAAAAAAAACAGTAATAAAATATAAAAAATAAAAAGTGTCCAAAAATAACAAATAAAATAAGCTACTATATATTTAACAATTCATTCTCAAAGTACATTAATACTCCTTACTCGAATACACAGAAAATAGAATCTTATTTTTGGAGATGTTTAGTGTTCATAAAACACTTTTACTTATCTCACCTAATACTATAACACTTGTGTGAGACAGGTATCTTACTGTGATAGGGGTAAGATTAAAATAACTTGCCTAAGAAAGCACAGAGAGAAAGCAAAAACACATATTTCCAAAGCCTTAATTCACCAACCCACCCTACGAGGGCCACTTGGAGAACATGCAGTGCATGCGTTCGATACAAACTCTAGGATGTCTCTAACTGTGACAAATCAAGCAAAATGTGCAACCTGCACCTGGGGGGTTATTACAACTATGAGAAGTTGAACTTTCATGTTTCCTCACTTTGCAAGGCAAGGCAGTTGGGGGAACTGAGCTAAAATTTTAATGTGTTAATGTTATCTCAAACCAGGTTTTTGCATATTAAGTTCCTGCAAGATCAGATGGGGAGTTTGTGAGTATTGAGGTCAATACAGAAAATTGACCTTTCTGGGCAGTTAGTTTGCAGCAACTGAATGCCAAGAGAAAACAGTCAGTCTCAAAAGGTCACTAACCACTTACTACACATAATTAGCAAGAATTCCTGTTGTTATAATATCTGTGGGTAAAGATTTAGGGTATGAAATCTTAAATTATATCCAAAGTTGGATATAATTTTAAAAATCTGTAAGTTTAAAACAATAAGCAACACAATTTCCTGGAATTTATTTTGTCATAAAATATAGGCACTCACATCAGACTAAAGAACTGCTAGTGCTAACTGGTTACCCAGAGTACACTTTCCAAGTGATGGACGTGATTCCTCTCTTGTTAACAACAGCACTAAGAACATTTGTCTCTGGAGTATCCACACTGATTGATGGTATAGAAATGAAGGTTCATCTCAGCTTTCATGTTCCTAATATCTATAGGCTACACGAACTGAGGCAGGTCACATAAACAGAGTCAAGTGTTCTGCCTGACAACATTAAATTAATTGTCTGATTATATTCTGAAAGCATGCTCGCCATTAGAAGGCATGTTATGAAACGTCTGTAACAGCTAAAGAGAAACTCAAGCTATTTCATAAGATTGTCTCAACATATGAAACATACTCTAAGTTCAAACTTAACTCCATAATCCCATATAACTTCTGTAGAGCAGGAAATATTTATAGAATCATGGACATTTATATGTCCAAAGCCTTATTTATGCATAAGCTTTGCTAGTACTAAGGATTTAAAAATAAAAGTTTCCTCCAAGAATCACACAAGTGCCTGTGAGCTTATCTCCCACAGTAGAGAGCCAGTTCTCCTGCCTTTGATGAGCTGTGGTCTCGCTTCCAGCTGAAAGAGAGGTTGTACTCTCATAAGACTTCACCCCAAAGAGCAGCAGTGGTGCATTCTCTGCATAGTTGGGTCATCAGTCCCAAGCATGGATGCTGCAGTAACTCCCTTTTAGAAACTGGATCCCACACTGCACTTTCATCCAGACACAAGGAAAGGGTTAAAAAGGCAAACCACACATTTTAACAGTATCTCTGTATATATTGAGGCAGATGAGAACTAATTCAAATCTCATGGGTTAGTCCTCTGACCCCTAGAATGACTAGGGTTGCACTGAATTTTCCAGGTCTGAAATGACCAGAGACGCTGGAGCTGAGAAGTGGCTGCTGCACCCTTCGGTACCTGGTCCTTCCGCAGAGGCGCACCTTCTATGTAAATGAAGCTGGGTTCCTGGGTACTAAAATTTATTTTCGGCTACATTTTCTGTAACTCTCAAGATACATTAATACACTAATTTTCAAAAGTGCTTAGTGTTCATAGAAAACACTTTCACATACATGATCTCATCTCCAAAAATCCTGAAGGTAGGCTTTTTTCAGATGAAAAAAATGAGGTTTAGACGGGTTAAAATGACTTGCCCAAAGGAGATGAAACTGGTTTTAAATGTGAGATATCTGACTCTAGGTTTACTGCTCCCTGGTCTTATAGTGCAGGAACACTCAACACTCAGTCCTCACTGGGTAAGTCAGGGTCGCTGCCCTGGCAAGCACAGTGCTCGGCTCCTTGTAGGCTGACAAGTCCTGGGGTCAGCTCAAGCACAGTTAGGTAGTCTTCTGCCCTGACAACAAACGCCCAGAATGTGTACAGTTCGATTCATCTGAAGAGTCAAATTGCCCATCAGGTAATGGCAAATTCAACAGTATGTTAGAATCTTAGTTGGAGATAAGAGCAAAGCAACCATTCTAAAAATAGCCATCAAAGCACAGGCAGAAGATTGCCGTGGCCTTCAGAGAAAGGCAGAGACTCACTTCCTTCCATACACACCATGCCCTCCCAACCACTTCTGTTTCTTGACACGACTAGTAACCAAGGAAGTTCTCTAAAGCTTCTTCCCCTCCTTCCAGACCTAAGCTACTACTGTTTTCCCAGTGATCTTAGTAAAATCCTTCCTCCAACAATATTAAAGATTGACTTTTCCTGTGAAAGATGGACAGTCACTGTGAAAACACAAGCCCTGGGTAGAATGTATTTGCCTCCACTTCCAACCTGCTCCTCCCCTTTCGTGGTCTAACTCTCCACCACCCGTCCCCTGGTCTATCCCCTTCATCTTTCCCCACATCAATCCATCTGACTCTAGCCCACTTTATTTTTTGACAAACAGGTAGATCCCACAAAATTATTGTATAACCTATGATTTCTCTTCCCTGTAGCAGTGAAAAATCAATGTTCCAATCTGATAGCTTTCAGAGAGGCTGGATACTTGGGACACTCCATAGAAGAATATGTGGTCTGTACTTCTGATATGCAAGATTTGTAGGCAACAGAACGTGAGGATCGCAAAAGATGAATCCTGACAAGCCTACGGATACCCAAATTCACAAACACCTTCAGGGCTTATAACTTCCCTGATGAAAAGCAGTAACATATCATTGTAGGAGGGTCATTGTGTCTGACCTCTAGTAACAGCACAAGGCCAGCCTGAGAAGCAGAGGTTGGGGTCTGTGGGTGCACTGAACGGCTAAGTACTTTACTTCTGCCCCCAGCCTCTCAGCCTGCAAAGTTCAAATCCATGCTTCAGTATACTTCAATCTCCTCTACATCATGATCTTGCTGGGTCCCTTCTGGAAATGAAGAGTGAATGTTAGAGCCGTGACTGCTGTGGCTCTCTAGAGACTTGTCCCCCATTCTAACAAAGCCTGATCCTATGGGTCTCCATACAATTGCTGTGATCTGGAAAAGATGGCAATTACAAATTTTTCTTTATAAGAACAAAATGATGTCAAAGATGTATTCAGCTGTGAAGAAACAGAGGAATGGGCTTTCCTAAACGAGAAAGGTCTAATCACTCCGACTCAGGCAGGCTTTAGAAGCAGGCTGTTTCACACAGTGGCCCCTGGCCATATGTGGCTGCTGAGTACCTGAAATAAAGCGAACCCACAATGAGGTATGCTCTAAGTATGAAAATAGCCAGTATGATTCTGAAGACTTAGCATGAAAAAAGGAATGTAAAATATCCCATTTAAAAAAGAGCACACACTTGAAATGATAGTATTTTGGATATATTGGGTTAAATAAAACACATTACTAATGTTATTGTCACATATTTCCATTTTACTTTTCAAATGAGCTTCCTAGAAAAGTTGAAATTACATGTATGACCTGCACTTGTTGCTCATATTCTATTTTGATTGGACAGTGCTGCTTTACAAAAAACCTAACAGCTTCTTCAAGAGTTTGCTTCTAGAAAAAGGATGAACATGCTAAAGGTTGGTTTGAGGTATTCTTTTTAAAAATCAGACTCTTCTTACAGACATCCCATTAGTTAGTGTAGAGCAAAAGGACCTGCAAACAAGAAGCATGCCTCCCGCTACAGTTCTGCCTGCCTCAGTGGCACAAGCCTCGGTGGGCCTCATGGTCTCTTCTGTAAGGCACCGGCTGTGCATGGCAGCAAGAGTCCCATTGGCTCCAATGGTTTCACTCTCCTTTACTTACTTGACTTTGCAGTCCTTTATTCATTTATAATACAATAATATAAATGCATATTCATTTATTATAACAGAGGAAAAAAACAACTTACAGGTTTTGAGATGGTGAATCCGCTGCTGGAATGCACAGGTATTTAACCCCCTGCAGAATGATAAAAAATAAAATAAAAAGATGGTACCCAGTATAGAAAAATATTTAAAGGAACTATTTACTCAGGTCAAAAAAATAAAAAAATAAAAAGGAGAAGTTTTTCATGCCTCTTTTGTTGCCAAGGAACTGGGGAAAAACTCTTTAATTAAGGTTCCTGGTTATTTGCCATGACCACGTGTACAAATATTCATGCTCCAATTTGGAAACAGCTTGTAGACAGGATACATCGTAAAGGGAAATAACTGAGGCCTTTCCAGTAAGTGTGAACAAGTTTCAAAACTACCACCTCAGATGCCTGTTCACATATTCCACATTTTTAATCTTTGTCATTTAGGATCCAGTCAGTAAAAACCTTAACACGATAATGACTATTATAACATTATATTACAGTTTTCTATATCAAATTTTAGTGTGAAGAGAATTATAATTTCCCTGATGCACTTGGGGCTTCTACACATTGAAAATAATGTGATTTATTTTGCTTCCTTTCCAGAAAGATAGACATTTATTTACTAAAGTGTTTAAAAAAAAGGACAGTTTTAAAAAAAACCAAACAATATAGTTCTCTATAAACAATTTATAAAAATGTTTATGTAAATTCATGCTGTACAAAGAGCATGATAAATGTGAGTTTTATTAAAAACCTGTTTCTTCTTCACAAGGACTTAAAGTATAGTCTAAAAGGTCTTCAGTGTCAAGTAAAATTACAAAGTCCAGGAATCCCAGTAACCTTTGCAAAAGAATATGGCTTCATGAAGACTTTGATGTACTGGTTTTTAACCCCTCCTCTCTTGGTAGCCTAATCTCAGAATCTTGCCCCCATGTCATGCATGATAAGTGTGTGTGTCGGAATACATCAGAAACTAGAACTACAACCAACCTAAGAAAATAAATGATGGACAAACATGTAGAATAGTGGTGGAGACAACCATAGGTCTCTCAGCAGATAAAGTCATAAAATAACATATATTCTAGAATTATTTGGAAATTTTGCAGTTAATCACTAAAAGTTTACTATTAACTCCTGTCATTAGGAATATCTGTGCTGTACTTACTAACGTAGTGTTGTAAGGAATGTCTAAATTTGTGGCTACCTCAAATCCTCTCACAACTCCATGTTTTGATGATCCCCCACATAGTGAACCACACTCTTAATACAGAATCCACACAAACTATACTACCCAACCTCCTTTGCTATTAGGGTGCAAACTGAGGGCAGGGTTTCATCATCTGACACACCTACACCCGGCAGATTTGGAAACAGGACATGGTAAGAGTAAGATGGGTAAAGAGCACCTGCTTGGCAGGTGCAGATAGTGGCAGAGGTGGTGGCGGACCTCACCAGGCCAGTTGTGTGCTGTGGTCTCGCTGTTGTTTCTGGAACTTCAGCTGAAATTCTGTTTCTGCAGCTCCTCTGAGGAGACCATAACCTCTCAGCAAACCCCTCTGAGCTGAAACTGGCTCAGAGTGAAATCCGCTGTCTGCAACGAAGACACCAGTGATACAATTCCCCTTCCTGCCTCCCACCATTATGAGAGGCCAGAAAAAACAATTTTTTCCCCTACTTAGTTCATGTGTGTGTGTGTGTGTGTGTGTGTGTGTGTGTGTATTTTTTTCTTCCCTAGCTTTGAGTCAATCATCACATCTCCTAAAAAAGGCTCCTTTGGGTCTTGAAGAAGATGCATTTTACCACTGCTTAACCAGGTGGGAACACTTCACATGAAATTACACAGGCTTTAATATACCAAGGATAAAAACTGAGGATTAGCTGCTAGCAGAAAGTGAAGCAGCAGAGTCTTCCTCTTTCAAGTTTCGCTTTGTCATCCTCAATTGCCCCCTTCTGTCTCTGTCCCTGTTTTACTGAGCTCTGGGTGCTCTGCTCTACTGGGCGTACTGAGGCAGTTGTCTGAAGTCCTCAAGCTCCAAACTCAGGTAGGTATTAAAGCAGTGATTTAAAGGGAAAGAAAATGGAAAAAGAAATTATACTGTAAAAAAAAGTCATTTCACTCCTCCCCTCCACGAGGCCAAACAGGCTTACTGGTGTAGATACATACACTGATCATTTCATTCATCCACCATGAAATGACTCAGTTTTTTTTTTACTCTTAAATGAGAGCTGGCCATGGTTCAAGCCCAGAAGCTCGTGGAATTCTTTCCTCTCAGACACTTCCTCCACCCTCTTTCAGAATAGTACTTCCAGAGGGACAAGAGGACTTTCAGGTTCCTACCTTCCCTTCCACTGTGATCATCAGTTTGAGCAACACAAATTAGTCAATGACACTGAGGTGGATCCTCTCTAAGATAGAATGAAAACGCCTGCCTGTCACACATGCTGATTGACAGCCACTTAATTCTAGTAGAATCTAAAGTCATCCCAGTCCATATATTGGGAGGAAAGGAAAAAAAAATGAAGAAAAGAAAGAAAATGGCCAGAAGGGGATGCTAAAAAACTCTTAAGCTTATTAAGAGCATTCACAATAAATGCCAACAGTGTGGTCAGAAAGCATTGCACATCCTTTAGGCATCAGCGTGACCCTCAGTGTGGTCACAGCCCCCTTTGTGGTGCCTGATGCACAAAAGGAAAGAAGGCCAGCCCCACAACACAGGAGCAAACTGCAGAAAAATGGCAAGGGGATCCCTACCTTCCTCAGCTATAGAGGCTGAAGAGGCAACTGTGGTCTGTGGTGGGCCCCTCACTTTTGCTAGCTGGAATCGGTGTGCGGCATCTACAGCTTCCCATCTGTGAAGCCTCTAAGAGGGAGCAAAGTAGCTCCCAGCCACAAGTTTGGGGATCTCCTACTGTTAAAGCAGGACAGAGAAAATATAAAACATAAGATAATATCATGTTCTCTCAAAGGTACGACAATCACCGTCCTTGGAATGGTCTCTGGCACATAGTAGGTAGGCACTCACTAAATATCTGTTAAATGATTAGAACAAGGTAAAAAACAATTAACATGAAGACCACACTATAAGAACAGTGCAAGGGAAGAAAAATATTGTAAAGTGCGCATGCCTTATCCTGGTGACCACACAAGCAAGGCTGGACTTCTGGTCATGCTGTGTGAAGGGCACACTGCACAGATGTTCCAGATATCAGTCTCTGCCTGTCTCCTCCAAAGGACATGCTAAGAAGCATCTCGCTGTGATCTACAATAAGGGAACAAACATGCAAATGCAGTAAAGGAAGGAGTCAAAACTGTCAAATATTTTCAGCTGCTTGACGCCCAAGCACATCTATTTATCTTGGCTTAGTCATTAACAAAGCACAAAACGTATCTCTCTTCGAGGCCACAGACTGCAGAACATAAGGTACCAGAAAAAAGACTTCAGGTGCCTGCACATGTGTACAATTCATGGCAGTTAATTACTAATTCAGAAAGCGGCAAAAGTGCTGGCAGCATGAAGGACCTCAATGCTGCTAGAAAATCTGGATGAACTTAAAATGTAAAATTATCCTAGTAGTAATAGATTGGGCTCTGCAAGTGTTTTAATGTGATGTGGAATTGATTTTTCATTTAATTGGACCTAAACAAAAGACCATTCTTTAGTGCTGAGGTTTATAGAGACAGAGATAAATGACCGGATGTCTATGTCTTTAGCTAAATTACAGAAAGTATGGTAAACTTAAAGTAAACAAAAGAACATGGACATTCTAGAACAATCTGAAAAATTCATGTTATAAAAATAGCAGCAGCGTTCCCATCTGTATAACATTTGCAGTATTTACTACTTCATATTACCCCTAATAGTAAAAGATCCATGAAACTAAAGTTTGTTATCTTCTTTTTAAAATAAAATTCTTACTAAATAAATTAAAATTCAGTAATTTCCATTATGTTTCAAAAAAGTGATCGGTGGAAAGTCAATTAATATTAAACTTTTATGGAGCTATTAAATGTCAAGTTACAGATTTTCAGTTTAGACAGCTGGTCCAAGACTACACTGAAAAAAAAAAATTGAGTCTATGCTTTAAGACTGCCATGACTCCTATGAAGGAAAAGAAAGAGCAGCTAATTTCTTCTGACTATATGGCAATTTAAATGGCCTAACATGTTCAGAAAATGGCACCGACGCTGATAAGATGAGAGCCAGAGGGAGGAAAAAGGAAGAGACTTATGGAAAAGCCTCTTATATACGCTGACCACATACACACTGAATATTCATAATACCAAACAACACATCAATTAGTATGACATAATGTGGAAAAAATTAGGAAAATACAGAAAAGTAAGAGTTATGTGAGATCTGCCAAGTAAAGCTATTTGGATGAAGTTTTTGCATTGGGTTTTAAGAAACGACAGACATCACTTGGCTGAGAAGAGAGTTTAGAAAGTATCCCAGTGGCTCTTCTTGAACAAAAGGTTAGAGCTTTCTAAGTGCTCAAAAGTTCTAATACTGTTTAGTTTTCTGTTTCAATAAGCATAGTAACCACCAAAAGTAAGTTTTGGCCTTTCTTTGGGTCTGAAACTAAAGAATACACCTGAAATGGTATGCATTCAAGTACTTAAAAGTAGGAAGATTCTGATTTCAGGACTAGTTAAGAGATCAAACTCTCGCTTGTTTCAAGTACAATTTCTAAAATTCACTGTTTTTTTTTCTTTTTTCTGAAACATCATAAGTAAGAGTCATCTGAAGAACCCAGTTAACATTCTACTTTTCAAAAGAAAAATAAAGCCCTTCAGAAATGGTTTTCTCTCTTCCAGAAAAGCTAACAAGTACCAGTTATAGAATATAATTGAATTCTCTGCAATGACCAATCAAAACCTTAGAGAAAATACAAGTAGAAGACAGAGCTGCTAAAGAGCCAGAATTGAGGAATCACTGCAATGGAAAAATTATTTTAGCTGCTAATAAAACTGACATGTTTAAAAATCTTGGTTTTTGGGCCAAGATGGAGGCGTAGGTAGACACACTTGGTCTCCTTGCCAACTGAAAGAAGGACAACAACAAATTTAAAACAAAAAATAACAAGAACTGTCAGATAATCAAACTGTGTGGAAGTCCGACAACCAAGGAGTTAAAGAAGAAACATTCATCCAGACTGGCAGGAGGGGCGGAGACGGGCAGCCAGGGCTGAGGGGACTCACGGCAAGGATGCAGCTGGTGGACCAGGGCAGGCAAGGCAGCGGTTGGCGGGCCGGGCGGTCCCACGTTTGCATGTGATAAACCGGGAGGAACAACTGGGGAGTGAGCGAGATCGTGCCACCCAGGATTCTAGTGCAGGAAAAGAAAGCCTCAAAACCTCTACTGGTAAAAACCTGTGGGGTTTGCAGCGGCAGGAGAAACTGCCAGTCTCACAGGAAAAGTTTGTTTGAGAGACCCACAGGGTCCTAGAACATACACAAACCCACCCACCTGGGAGTCAGCACCAGGAGGGCCCAATTTGCTTATGGGTAGCAGAGGAAGTGACTGAAAGCAGACAAAGAGTCAAGCAAGAAGCATTGATCACTCTCAGACCCCTCCCCGACATACAGCGCCACAACGCAGTGAGGTGGGTTGCTCTGCCATGGCGAATACCTAAAGTTCTGCTCCTCATAACATAATAGGCATGCAAAAGTAAAAAAAAAAATATGGCCCAAAGAACAGATCAAAGCTCCAAAAATAGAACTAAGTGATGAAGAGATAGCCAGCCTAACAGATGCAGAGTTCAAAACACTGGTAATCTGGATGCTCACAGAAATGGTTGAGTATGGTCACAAAATAGGGGAAAAAGAGATGGCTATGCAAAGTGAAATAAAGTAAAATATACAGGGAACCAACAGTGAAGGGAAGGAGGCCCGGACTCAAATCAACAATTTGGAGCAGAAAGAAGAAACAAACATTCAACCAGAGCAGAATGAAGAAACAAGAATTCAAAAAAATGAGAGGCTGAGGAACCTCTGGGACGACTTTAAATGCTCCAACATCCGAATCACAGGTGTGCCAGAAGGAGAAGAGGAAGAGTAATACATTGAAAACTTATTTGAAAAAATAATGAAGGAGAACTTCCCCAATCTGGCAAAGGAAACAGACTTTTAGGAAGTCCAGGAAGCTCTGAGAGTCCCAAAGAAGTTGGACCCAAGGAAGCACACACCAAATCACATCAGAATTACATTACCCAAGATTAAAGATAAGGAGAGAATCTTAAAAGCAGCAGGAGCAAAGGAGACAGTTACCTACAAAGGAGTTCCCATAAGGTTATCAGCTGATTTCTCAAAAGAAACATTACAAGCAAGAAGGGGCTGGAAAGAAGTACTCATAGTCATGAAAGGCAAGGCTGACATCCAAGATTATTCTACTGGCGAAGCTGTCATTTAGAAGGGAAGGGCAGATAAAGTGCTTTCCAGATAAGGTAAAGTTAAGGGAGTTCATTATCACCAAGCCCTTCTTATATGAAATGTTAAAGGGACTAATCTAAGAAAAAGAAAATCAAAACTATGAACAGTAAAATGACAACAAACTCACAACTATCAACAACTGAATCTAAAAAAAAACAAGAAGAGAAACAAACTTAGCAAACAACTAGAACAGGAACAGGACACACAAATGGAGATCACATGGAGGGTTATCAGTGGGGAGTGGAGAGGGGCGGCAGGAGAATGGGGGAAAAGGTACAGGGGATAAGACGCATAAATGGTGGGTACAATAGGAAAAGGAGAAGCCAAAGAACTTGTACGTATGACCCATGGACATGAACTAAGGTGGGGGGATGCTGGAGGGAGGGGTGCAGGGTGGAGGGGAATAAAGGGGAGAAAAAAGTGGGATAACTGTAATAGGACAATCAATAAACTATATTTAAAAAAAATAAAACTCTTGGTTTTTCATCTTATCCCATCAAGTATCAGTAGCAACATGGGTGTGTACATAGGAGGGGTCCTCTTAAAGAAATGTTTTTTTCTTTGACAATCACATTTATGAGATATCAGGGTGGCATGCTGAATTGGACTTGCAGTTCCCAAACACAGAACTCATTAATACTGATCCTCTAATACCCATTAATGAGTTGAGCAAGATTTACTGGGGATCCTATTATGAGCTAATTTCAGAATACTCTCAAAAAAGAAACATAAAATTAAAACAAATTTAAATTAGAACTGTCCCACACCTGACTAGAAGGAAGGCCACAGCTTATATAGTAGTCCCTCCTTATCTGAGGTTTTGCTTTACACGGTTTCAGTTACCTGCGGTCAACCACAGTCCGAAAATATTAAATGGACGATTCCAGAAATAAACAATTCATAAGCTTTAAATTGCGTGCCCTTCTGCGTAGTATGATGAAATCTTGTACTGTCCCATTCCCTCCCACCTGGGATGTGAACGATCCCTTTACCCAGCACAACCAGGCAGTAGATGCTCCCCGCTCATTAGTTCCTCGGTAGCTGTCTGGGTTATTAGATCTACTGTCATGATACCACAGTGCTTATGTTCAAGTCGCCCTGATTTTACTTTTTACTAATAATAGCCCCAAAGTATAAGAGAGTAATGCTGATAATTTGAATATGCCAAGGAGAAGCCATAAAGTATGTATATATAGGTCAAAACATTTTATATACAGGGTCTGGCACAGATAATGCCTTTTTTATTACAAAATCTTTTATTGCAAAATCATGAGCTTGTAATTCTGTAACAACAATATCACACTCAAGCATACCATATGACATTTTAGGTGAAATGCTCAAATTAAAACTATAAATTATTACACCCAGATTATTACCCTACCAACCACATTTAAGCAGGTGTTACTTCTGTCGGACTGTGTGTGTGTGTGTGTGTGTGTGTATACGTGTATATACCTATATATACACACGTGCATATACATATATATACAAAAATATAGGGTTTAGTGCTATCCATGGTTTCAGGCATCCACTGGGGGTCTTGGGCCGTATCCCCCTAGGATAACTGATATGAAAGAAATTATCATTTCTTTCAGGTTAGTACAAAAAAAAAAAGTCTCTCCCTCTTGAGAAAAAACCACTCTCTGTATTTCATTTTATTATGGTAAAATATACATAACACATGTATAAAATATTCATAACATTTTAGCCATTTTTAAGTAGACAGTATGAAGTATATTCACATTTACATCTCCATCATCTATCCCCCTCAATTTTTTCATCTTCCCAAATGGGAATTCTGTATGAATTAAGCAATGATTCTGCATTCTCCCTCCCCCAACTCCTGGTAACACCCTTTCTATTTTCTGTATGAATTTGACCACTCCTGCACTTTTATATAAATCTAAAGTTAATCTGACCCTGAAAAAATTAGGCTGGCCACATCCTTAAAAATTTTTTTTTTAATCTTTACCCAAGAACATTTTCATTGCTTCTAGAGAGAGAGAGAAGGGGAGAGAGGAAAAGAGAGAGAAAAACACCGATGGAAGAGAGAAGCATTGACTGGTTGCCTCCTGTTTATGCTAGGATTGGGCATGGGGGATCAAACCCACAACACAGTTATGTGCCCTAACTGGGAATCAAACCCGGAGCCTTTCGATTATAAAACAACGCTCCAATCAACTGAGCCACACTGGCCAGGGCTGGCCAAACTCTTAAAGACTCAAGAGATGGGAATCACTGACTTGAAACTGCTTTCGGATATAGATGCTAGATTTGACAAGCTTAGTTCCCTTTATCAAGCCCCTTTTTCGCAGAGTGTGGCACTCTAGAGAAGGCATATGAAAATTTCCATGTAGTTTATGTGTATGGAAGCCAAACCCAGCACCTGGCACATGCATTTTGATTATTATTTGTAAATTTAAGAATTTTCACATAGCCAACAACATTTTAAAGGGAAAAAGCAGAATATGAAAGTTTATCCATAGTAAGACTATACCTGTAAAAATATATATAGGTCTGTGGACTAAAGACTGGGAGTTAGCATAAAAAACAAAACCAGATAAAGTCTAGGGGGTGAGATTCTTGGCCATCTCTCCTTTTAACTATTTGTACTGTAACAAAAATCTCAAATAAATAACTATAGAAAATAACCACAGAGGATAAACACAGTCTTTCAGTTGTGCTACATAATTCATGTTTTAAGTCTAGGTTCTAAACTAAAGACGAATTTTCCTAAGGTACCTATTTGCCACCGATTCTTCCTGCACCAGCTAAATTTAGGAAACACTACTACAAATAATAACTTCCAAGAACTCTGTGGTACTTGATGGGGTGGGGAGGGGTGGTAAGGTCAGAGTGGAGAGACAAGATTTAGCTCTTGATTTGATTTTGTGAGAAAAAATGCAAATGAGAAACCTCTAACACCTGTTGACTTCTTTCAGGTTAGTCAAAAAATGACATACATTTGACTTGTCAGATCAACAAATGAGGACCCAAATGCTTATTTTTGCTCAAGCTATTTCAATGAAAGGCTAAAGTGGGCATAGTGAGTGCATCAGATCTCCCTGAGCCAACAAGGGTGGGTTATGGGAAGACAGTAAGGGATGTTCACACCAGCTCAAACCCACCACCGAAAGCCCTCTTCTGTGATTTCGGTTCTGTCTGAGGACTTGCTGATGTACTCAGTGTGACTCATGAAAGCAGGGCCAGTTTCGGCAATGTCTCCAAACCAAGGAATTACACAGCATTACTTAATAAATATTTATGTTAAATGACCATCTAAAAATTACTGTGAATGAAAACAGATGCTTAGGAATTATCAGGAGAAATCAGCAGTAAAAACTTCATGAGCATTCTATAGATACTCCTTGAAAAACATAAGAAGGTAAATTTTCATTTGGTCATGTGTCTTGGCTGCTAAAAAAAAATTCTGCAGCTCCTTCCTACACACAAGTAAAGGAGACTCTCTCCAAAGTCCTTTAGTACATGTGCACAGCTTACCCTCTAACCTCACCTTCACGCTCTCTTCCTGCTACTTCCCCCAGTTCACCAAACTCTTGGTATTCTGGCCTGCTTGTGAGTCTCTCAAATGTCTTGTACTTTCATGCCCACCTCTCCCCACGTTTCCTGTGGTTTTGTCTCTCCAGAATACCCTTCTCCTTAGGACTCTTCCCAGAACTTCCTCAATAAAACCTCCTCTGAGGTGACCCACCAGCCTGGGCATAGAGCCTTCTCTGACCTCATCTCCCTCTCCTCAAATTGACTCTAGCTCTCTGCTCTAAATGCCTTCACCGCATACAACACAACACTAAGTTAGCACAAAGGCACTAGGGGTCCGGCACAGAGGACAATCATTGCTTGTGAATGGTCAGTCTTCCCATTAAGCTGCATAGATCCTATCTTACTCATCTTTCTTTCAGTGTCCTAGCACCTCTCCAAAGATCACGAATAATGTTGCGAAGTTAAGGAAGGAATATATGGGAAGGGAGATCACTTTTATAATTTTAAGCATATGGCTACCAAGCCCATATGCCCTCAGAGCACTGTTTCCAGGCTGAGTTGGCTCCAGAGTCATGGTCCAGGGCCGGCCGGCAGGCAGGCAGGCCAGGTGCAAGTGGTCTTAAAGGCCATGTGTTCTCCACATGCTCTGTGTGGTCTCAGCAGGGTATTGCGACTGGTCTCACTAACAGTGGAAAATTATAACTAAGGTGAAGGCAGGCAAAATGCTCAGAAGTTTTCAGGAATTGCATTAAATTGTGGACTAAATGTCCCCAAGTTTTAGACCCAACATAGGCTCCTCGAAGATGCTGGCCCAGTCAGTCAGGTCTACCCCAGGTATGGTCCCAGCCACCTGGCCATGAAAACAAGTGTTGGCAAATTGAAGCCTGTATTTATTGGGACACAGCCACATCTGCTCATTGACATATTGTCTCGAGTTCCTTTCACATTACAGGGACAACTGAGTACCACCACAGAGACCTTGGGGCCCCAAAAGCCCAAAATGTTTACAATCTGACCCTGGGCAGAAAAAGTGGGCCAAGCCCTGATCTATGGTGACATTTCACAAAGTCATTTTGATAATTTGGAGTCATTTTGTGTATCATATTTTCTCTCTACATTTAAATACCTGATCTAGCATATTGCCTTTTTGAATTGCAATATTCAATCACTAGTTGTGCTCAGTTCCCTTCCTTAGTCTGCAAGAGAAAGAGACAGAGGAATTCCCTGTAATAAAAAACTTTTTAAACAAGGAAATTAGATGCAATATATTAAGTGCAGTATGTAAGTGCTAAATAAATTATAGAAGGCAAGTTTGTTGTCTGTGGCCTCTACCTTGGTGGCAAACATGGCATCACAAAAACCAGACTGAAGAATGCTAACAGCAGGTGAGTCTGGAGAACCAGTGCAGACAGTTTGTCTCTGAGACCTGGGCAAGTGTACACCTGCCAGAGTCATCCTTACCTTCTTGGCAAGGTAACTGTTTGCCTTCTTAGATACAGCTGTCTACTTAGGGAAAACATAGCCTTGTTTGAAACATTACTTGTAGTCTCTTTCATGGATTACTAACATGTGAGGTAACAGACTCTGTCACTTATGACAGAATGATAAACCTACTGCAGGGTGAGCTATCAGCTTTGTAGATTGCCACTTGTCTTCATGCTTAGACATAATCCACAGCACTTAAGATTTTTCTAAATAACATTCATAATCCCTTGGGCCTCATGTCACATCCTCCATGTGGGAGCAGACCCTAGAAATGGTTTTGAGAATGAAGCAAACACTTACACAGAGCAGGGAACTGCCCTAGAGAGCTGGCCAGTTCTACATGGCCAGGCAAAAAACATGTGAAGGATGGATGTGGTAAGTGTGTGAACTGCACAAGAAGGGCTACAGTAAAGCAGAGAACAGTAATTCTCCCATTTCTTCTGAATACAAGGAAGAGTATCCCTCTACAATACAGGTGACTATGGGTTATTAGAGACTGCAGTACATTTGTTTCATGGTACAGTCACATACAGCAGGTGTGAGGTGTTGTTTCCCAAGCACGACAGGGAAGAGGATCATTTTCCTTGCTCCGCTTTAAGTATTGGCTGGGCAGTGTTCCAAGTCCTTCTCGCAAAGGGGCAGCTCTTCACCAAACCCTCTGCCCCACGGCTGCCATGGAAAGCAATCCAACGAGCTATTTTTACTCTGACAGCTGCATCCTCTTATACTGGGCACAGAAGGAAGTCCCAAGCCACCCTAGTTAGAGCCTGTGTGAGGGGAACTCACAAGGAGAGAGAACATGGGCCACCAAGGAGGTCAGTGGTCTCTCACTGAGGTTGGCGGGGCCTCGGGATGACTGGTGAAAACCATTCAACCACAATGTCATTGCAATGCAGGAGCAGTAGCAGGAGAGGCTTCCGTCAGAAAAGGTTTAAAAGAACATTAAAAAAAAAATCAAATGCTTGAAAATGGAATTCTTACTTTGTTAGCTATGAGATATATTTTGTCTTTAGCGTATTGAAGCAGGGTGTCCTATAATGCAGTTTAAACCAGCAATCATTCACAGTAGATTTGGAACTGCCTTCTGCTTGGGTGCTGTGGGACTGGTCTCTGTGACAATATATTTCATTAAATAGGTACATTCAAGTCAGACTGGTCTCATCACTGCTAGTCCCTGACTGCTTGCTCTAATGTCCAGTGCACTTGGACATGATATCTAAGACACTCTGCTTAGGAAAAGCTTCCAAGACCAGGAGGTTAAGCCAAGGTCCGGGCCTGAGACGCCTCACCCCATGATCATACAATGTCAGGAAAGTTGCAACCATGAAAATGATAAAGGGATGGTCCAATGGCAGTTTTCCCACATGTCCTCTCCTTTCTCTGGAAGGTGGTCGTTTCTTGATGAAAAAGACTTATAGATTATCTCCCTTTAGTTGGGGAAAAAATCTGAGAAGCAAATAAGCATGCCCACACATTGGCCCTCAAAGGAAGGAGGCTGTAACTCAGACGCAGATGCATATGCTTCCTCTCATTCTCTCTGTGCTGTAAATAGTTATGGCGTGGCTGGCCTGAGCTGTCACCTTGCATGCCCTTTGTTTTCTGAAGATGCCCCACTCAATAAAGAATGCTGAAATTTAACATCCATACTAGTTGTGGTGATAACTGAAAGGAGAGAAATAATTTCTCAATTCAAATTTGGGGTTCAGCACCAAACTCTGCCCCAGCATACATGCCAAGGTCTCCAAAACATCCCAAGAGTCAGACCAAAGAGAGGGAAAAGCACTTCAAAAAGCAGTGTGGGCATCAGCTGTTCACTTAGTCTGTGCCCAAGTGATGACACTAGATAGATAGTATTGCTTTACTCTCAGGTTTTTCAAATCAGGCTGGACCACTTCCCCTGCAGGTGTGGCAGGCACAGGGTCCACCTGCAGTCCCTACCAGCAATGAATTATGAGCACCTGAAAATGGAAAATTTGCTTAAACCAGACTTCAGTAAACCAGGCTACATTTAAGTCATTAGTTTTCTTATGCCTAAAAACAAGGATGGCACTGATAGTTTGCTTTGGGTCTTAACCAGCCAGCCACTTGTAACTTCTCAAACATCTGACTGCAGACTGAAAAGCCCTTCACCCAAGAAGTCTGCCACCAATCCAGCCCTCCTGGACTAGACATCCTCTGGCATGCCATGACCACCAGGACACTCAGGGTTCCTGTTGCTCTGTAATTACATGCTGTGCTGCCCTGACCTAGAACCAGAAACATATTGCCCTCCATAGGTTCTTTCCTCTAAGCTGCTCTTCCCTTTTAAAATCCTTGGCGAAATTGCATCCCCTATGAAAACTTCCCAGATTTGCTCCAATGAAATTTACTCTGCCCCATCTGGCGTCCATAGAACCTAACATGGCCACATATGAGAGTCTTCTTGTTAAGGATTAATGGCCAAAGAAATGCAGAATATTTGCTCCAGAGCTACCATTCTCCACACCCTCTGTACTCTGGGGTGCCCTGGCAGAAACCCTAAGGACTATACTCAAAGAGTCGGGACTAACTAGAACCCATCAAGGGGTGTGGCCTTAGGAATAATAATCAAGATGTATCCACCTTACAACATGCGGTGACTAATGGGATCACATGTTTATATGATCTGAATGTCACACCACCACTTAAAGCCAGATGCTTCCAACCCTTCCAAGATTCTGATGATCTGCTAGCCTGCTAGTCATGCTGTTGTAGCATTTTCTTGCATGATTTTATTCAACCCCAAAGGCTTAGCTGATGCTGCTGAAATCTTCATCTCCAGCCTAGGTCTCTCTCCTGAGCCCTGTACATGCCTTTCTATCTAACTAGGAAAACCACATGAGCATCTCACCCAGAACTGAGCTTGGTCTGTTCTCAACTCCATTTTGGCCCCCTGGAACTCTCACATTCATTGGTTGTACAGCTGTCCTTTCAGTCCCTCAAGCTGTAATCTCAGGCATCTTGAACTTCTCCTCTGCTTCACTCCCCATGTCTAACCAGTAAACAATTCCCATTCATTCCAACTGAGAAATGTCTTTCTATATTTTGAGCTGTTTTATAAGGTATCTACAAGTTCATGGCTGTTATAACTTCTTGATGAACTGTTGCCCTTATTCCAATAACATTCTTTTCTTTTGCTTTCAATTCTATTTACCTGATAAAACTATTTGCTATGCCATGTTCCTTTTGGTTGATGTGTGCTAAAGATTCTTTTTCCATCCTTTAATTTTCAACTTTACTGTGCCACTTTGTGGAAGTGACTTCTAGGAAAAAATCCTACTCCCCAGTATCCCAGTTCAAACCCTCATCACTTCTGACCAGGATTACTGTAAGAGCTTCCTGAGAGCTTCCTTGATACCAATCTCCCTCACTCCACCTCTTTACCTAATCAAAATCCTGGAAAAGAAATCTGGATGTGTCACCTGACTTTGTTAAAAAATCTTTGCTAAGTCTCTGCTTCACACAAGATAAAGATGAGACTTAATTTGACATATAAAACTCTTCCTAATCTGCTCTGACCCTGTTTTTCCAGCCTGACTGCCTACAGACCTGCTCCACTGAGTCCTCTATGAGTCCCAGGACACACCTCGCCTCTGCATGCCCAGTGCCCCTGCATGTGTGCTTTCTTACTCAGATGCCCACCTCCATTGCAACTGTTCCTTCTCACCGTTACTACCTAGCAAATCTTTGTAATTCTTCAGGATGACCCCAAAGTGTCAACTCCTTGGCTGACCTGGCAGGGTTAGTCATTTTCTCCTGGGTCCCCAGGGATCCTTACTTCTGGTATACACTTGCAACTCTGCACTGTTGTAAGGATTTCGGTGCCTGTCCCTTCTTAATGCCGGGCCCCATCTTACTTCTCTTTGTAGTTTATCTCCAGTCCCTGCTACAAGGTAGTTACTCAATGAACATTTGCTGAATCTGAAGGAATAAGTCCCAATTTAGCTAAAAGGAGAACTGAAGATGGTGGCATCTTCACCCCACCAGGTTGACCACCTCCTTCATGCTATACACAGTAGTCCTCCATACATCTCCGATGGGTGGGGGCTTATTCCCCCTTTCCTAACCAGCCTGGAAGGGCTCGTCCTACTGAGACATAGCTCCCTGCTGAACCAAACCATACTAGCCCTACAAGGTTGCCTCGACACCTGTCTTTACCACACCCCCCAGCTCATGGGCATGAGGATCTTGTAGGGACAGACAAAGCCTCTACCATACCATCCACGCCATGTGCTTCAGCACTTCCTGATAACCTAGGTACTGCTGTGTTCATATATACCATCACTTCAGCTACAGCACAGAGAGGAGACCATGTGCTTCCTGCTGCTCCGGGGACCTTGCTCTGGAAATCCTGGAAGGTCTTGCCACTGGCATATTTTCTGTTGAAGACTGGGAGGGATGCAAACCAGGCAAGCCCATTCTGGGAACACAGCACTTGGCACACAATGTGCTTGGTGGTTGACCACACAGAGGCATCAGGGGAGGTGGGACCAGAGGGCGGTTAAGCAGGAAACGCTCTGGAAACTGGGATATGACTTAGAGAAAAAGTGTGGGAAGTGTTCTGAGGGACTCTTCAGCTACATGGGGACTGGTAAGTGTGAGTACTAAAGAGAAGGTCCACAGCTAAAGTACAGGGGGCTCTATAAAGCCAGGTTAACAGGAAGGTTAACACAGATCTCTTTCATTTAAACCCAAAAACAATAATTCCTCTCTAGAATCAAGAAAGTACTAGAAGATTTCAAGCCCCTTCTAGTCCATTCATGTCGCAATTCTGGCTTTAGAAACCATTTGCAAGTAAGTTTGCCACAGAAAGGTCAGCAGCCAGATGGAGCTGTGTTCTATGCACTTGACTGCCCACACACAAGGAACTCAGATACAGCTTGATTCGAGAAACAGCAATTACTAGACAGTTTTCGATACCTACCATAATCATTTCTATTTGAGTCATTTCTATTTAAGTCTGAGGTTGGCTTCAAACAAATTCACCTCAACACATATAAGCTGCTGCAAGCCTTTGGTATAGTAGGTACCACTGATTTTTGGGTAGCATCAAAGAGAATTTCCTAGAGAGGTGAAAACAACTGAGGCTCACTGGAAACAACTGTCAATCTGAAAACCATTCCAGGTCAAACAATGACTTGTTTTCAAAAGGCCTGTACCTCATTAGTGATTTGATAGTATGGTGTTTTTTTGTGAGGCCAGTGATTGAGATCATCCACAATGGAAACAATGGCCAATTCAAATGGGAAACCTTGCCCAATGCTTCAAGCTATGTAACTAGGGGAACTATGAATCCTAAAGAAGGTCACAAACTCATTTAACTGAAACAATCAAGTAGAAGTAGGGCATAACTGATATGAAAAGAAAATGTATACATCTGAAATCTGCCTAGGGTTATCTTCTCCCTTTAAAGGTTGAAATGACTGAAATGAATACTTTGTACTTACTACCTGACCATGAACCACAGGAGTGCGGCTTGTCTGATGTCACACATTCACATATGCATCCATGGGAACCACTGTTACCATACACAGAACCTACTCCAGACAAGCCTGAACACCCAAATGCAATCTACCTGTCACTATGATGACATCAAGTGTATGGCCATCCACCTGCCTATCTTCCTTCCATACCTTCCTTCATTCAGAGAGATACAATGAAGATACTCCCACTATATAAAATAAAAAACTATATAGAGAAAAAAGTGAAACTCATCCTTCCCACTCTCTTCTCCTTCCCTACTTTTTACCATTCTTAGGAGTTTGAGATGGTCCTTCAAAACCCATATGTGTGCATTTACACATTTTTATACATAGAGCAGAAATATATAACTGGTACTTAATTTTACTTGTATGGGGTCATATTGAAGATATTATTCTAAAACTTGCTTCTTTTGCTTAACAGTGTTTTTCTGTACACACATATAAACCTTCCTCTTCTTTCTGAATTGCTGCAGAGCATTTCTTAATATGGATATATCGCACCTGACCAGTCCCTTCTGTTGAATACGTGGGTTGGTTCCACTTTTTTTTAGGTACAAATAGTGCTGCAGTGAATATCCTTACCCATATGTCTGTGTATGAGTCAAGACATGTGGCTCTGAGCAATTATCCTTCGTGGGCCAGGAAAAATGTGGCCTATTGCTCCTGTGACTTGAATGTCATGGACAAGATGGACCCATGGGTCCTGAGGGCTGAGCACTGATGTGGTTACCAGGTTGAAAGGCACAGCTGGGGGTGAGGCCCTGCAGTCTGACTGAGTGACCACCAGAGGAGGATCACAGGCAACAAGGCTCTCCCTCATGAGCCAGGACATGTGCCCCTGTGCCCCTGTGCCTTGAATGATCTTCGTAATCTGGCTATAAACATCCCTGAAATCTGAGACAGTATCTCTACCAGCTCTGCCCCTACCTCATGTCTGTGGCAAATCTGCTAATTATTCACTGGCTATGTCTTTCATATATTGTCCTCCTTGTAGGACCAAGCTTCTAATGCCAACCAAAGGTAGCTAAAGGGCCCTCAAGCGATCAATTAGTAAGTCACAGAATTTTCATTGGGGATTCTTGGCTATAATAACTTAGCATGAGATAATCCTGAGCTACAGGTCACAACAGCTCTATAAAACAGGACATCTATACCTGCCAATGCTTATGAGTGAGGAACTGCACAAACAACCCACATAAATGAAGCTGCACTGACTTAACCAGGCCCTCTGGCTTCATAGATTACTTGTGAGTAACAAATTAGTCTTGGCACAGCTCTCCTTCCAAACCTCACCCCTACACCAATGAGCCACAAATCACCAAAGGCATGATTTCTCACTTTGGAATGGAGTTGAAAATGCATGTGGTTCTCACTCTCAGCAAGCATCTGAAGAGGGGCTCCAGTGTAGCAGACCAGGCTGAGTGCTGCAGGAGAGCAGAAAAGTCCCAAATGTGGCACCTATGGCAGTGGGCCTGGACCAGCTCAGGGGCCTGGGCAGAGGCAATGAAGAGCTAGATCATCAGACAGTGGTTGAGGAAGCCATTTGATACACTAAAGAGCTGTCACAGAGCACACATAATTGACAACCCAGTAAAGAGTACAAACACAAATATTAGAGAAAAAAAGGGAAGAAGCCCTGAGGTTGGAGGGCACTGGGAGTGTCCTCAGAAGAAGGAGAGCTGAGCTGAGCTTTGAGGGGAGGGTAGTACTTGGGTGAGTAAGAAAGGATGGGACAAAAAAGTGCACAAAGAAGCATAGTTTCTTGTACTTCAAATGCCATTTAAAAGTTTAGTTCTGGTTTGTTTTACATTTGGGAAGCTAAAAAAAACTTTAGAGGGAGAGGAATGGGGTTGGTCACCAGACAGACATGTAGCAGGGGAATGAGGTCCTTCCAGGAGGCCCTCTGTCTCTCAGGACCACCGTTTACACAGACTGAACATCCTACCTTGGTGAGTTTCCTCATAAATAAATAGATAAATGAAAAGAGCAGAACAGACATACAGATAATAATAAATGTCAGAATCAGGAGAACTGGCCAACTACAAACAAAACAATCAAAATTAAATTTTGAGCCTGGACACCTCAAAAAAGAATGTCTTTAGTGTTATAGGAAATATAAAACAAAATCACCAGGATAAATGCCTGCCTATGAAAAACATTATATTCTTAAAAAAGATAATAAAAAAACTGCAACTTAAGTGGCTCAGAATATAAAGTCACAACTTAAAACAGAATACCCAAGTTGAATTCAATCTCAAAAACCTATTTGGTATACATACAATGCTCTGGTTCAATATATTTTTTATTTAATCCTAAAATATATATTATTTAAAAATTAAAATTCTTTGGGTTACTAGCCCAGTAAATACTTTTTAAAGCATTTTTGTTAATAGTGAAAAAGGGTTTTGTTTTCTGCAGGTGTTCTGGTTAAATACCCAGAATGAAAAATGAAACAAACTGAAATTTTTCACATTAGAAAGACAGAGTTCTGTTTCTTTTTTCAAGGGAAGGGAGAAACCTTTCATTACTCAATATTACTTCCTCAGCACCTATAAACAATATGAGGTTTCTGATTTGAAAAAGCACCATCTTTGTGACAGGAGTTTTTACCCCCCTCACATCTGAAGTAGTCAGTAGGTACTAAAGACACAGCTGTCAAATAAGAAAACACTTTTGACCAAATGCAAGCAACTTCCCAACTGAGTCCTAAACACAGAAACACATGAAGGGTTTCTCCCACTGATATGTTATAATTACAGGCCTGGGCTTAATTCCTACTGAAATTATATATGTGGCAATGATTTTTCCTTCCTGGCTCTGCCACCTACTAGCAGGTGATTTGAGCAACTTGTCAGGCAAAATTATGCTGTGAAGGGACCAGGAAAATGCCAAGTGCCTTGCTGGGCTCGCAGGGTTCTGGGAGGACTGAATGAAAGTGCTGTGAGCCTGTGGAGCAAAGGTCCCACAAGAAGAAGTCATGTCTTGTCACTCTCTACGAGCCTCTCATGGTTGGAATACCATGAACCAGATTTCCTAAATTTCTGAAAATCTAGTCAAATGCCTGGTCACTGCAAATGCCTTCAGAGTCACATGGCAGAAGAGGGACCTTATTCTCAAAGCTTCCACAGCCTCTGTTCCTACTTGATTTCTGTTGCCAGGGGCCTGCCCTGTGCCAGAGCTCTTTTTTCACTGACTGTAATTATTATTAATACTTATAAAATAACCATAATACTATCTTGTTTACACACTAAGGGCTTTGCCAGGGTAGATATTGAGATTTACTTCTGTTATCTCTAGCACCTACCCTGGGGCCTGGCATGTAGTAGAAGCTCCAGAAACAAATAAATCATTAACTCCCTGTCTTCAATAAGAAGAAATGTCTGGACAAGACTCAACAGTGTGAGAAAGGCATTTGAAGCAATAAAAAACCAAAAATATTGCTAATCAAAAGTAGACAAGAATAAAAATCTGTGTTGGTGATGGTCTGGGGAACACGCACTCTCATACACTGATATGGCAATATCTACTAATACTGCTGGCAAAATCAGGGGCACCAGTCATGCTATTAGAGCAGGGGCTTCCAAGTTTCAGGTTGTGGACCAGGACCAGTCCAGGCCTGTTAGGAACTGGGCCGCACAGCAGGGAGTGAGCTTGAATGTAATATGCTTGAATCATCTCAAAACCAGCACCCTCACAGCTCCCCGGTCTGAGGAAAAACTTTCTTCCATGAAGCTGGTCCTTGGGGACCGCTGTATCAGCGGACCAAGGCAGTGAGACACTCTGAGAAAAATCTCTGGCCTGAGAGAGAAGATCCAGGTTTCTATAAAGCCATATACCAGCTACTGATAGAGCAAGCCCCTTTGTGTCTCTGAACTTCAGCTTCCTTGTGCACACAGTGATAGTGTCACATAGGTAATCTCTTGGACCCTGTTCAGCTGACATAAAAATGGAGTCAGAGCTCTTCAGAATCTTGTACATCAGCTTAGGGCTTGCTCCAGTGAGTATGAAGGTCCCCAAGTTTCTACCAATTTTCTAAGAGTCTTCATTCTGGAAGATCTACTCCTCAAATATTCTTTGGAAGAGAGAATAATTGAGGCCTCTTTCCCTTAGTTGACCACCTCACTTCATGGTTCAGAGGATAAGGTAACCTTGTTTCACCCATCAAAGATGCATCAAAGACAACCTGGTTCTACTCCAAACCAGAGGCAAGGCCCAGCCACTCCAGAGGCCCGAAAACAGTGTCTTTCATTTTCTTCTGCCTATCAGGTTGCTGGAAAGAGAGTGAAACTCTGCTAATGCCATGTTGGAAAACCCTTCCAAAAATTACTCAAATAATGGAAAATCAGATCTAATCTAAATAAATCAACCAACTACCTTAAAGTCTTTCCTAAATAAAATCAATAAATGTATAACTAAAGATGTCTTCAGCACGTTCATGAGATCGTTCATGGTAGTTGCATGTTACAGTACCGTTACTGGCCAGGTGTTAAAACAGACTACACCTAAGATGATGTAAAAGGCACAATGTGTGATCTTGCATTATGCCTATTCTACTTATACCAGGATGTCACGAAAATTCATCCTAAGGCAGCCTCAGCTGGTAACAAGATCAGGCTTGGCACCGTCTCCTTGACTCTAGTCCCATCAGCTTATCAGGTGTACAAGTATTCCTCTGAAGAAGCACCCAACCAGGAGACTCACCCTAGACTCCAAGGGGCAGCAGGTCCCTTTCCGGTGTTGTCCTTAATCTCAATCCCCATGACCACAGATAAACTGGGACCCTGCTCAGAAAGACTGGTATATGTGTGTTTTCAATGCAGAACTTGAGAACCTTAATTTTGTCAACACAACTGTGAATCTTCCAGAGGGGTGTTAAATTCCCTAAACTTATTTATTTTTTGCAAAGCATCACATTCTAGGCCTACTGTTTGACAGTCTATCCTTTGAGAATCCTCACTGAGCCCCTGACCTATGACCTCTGTTTTAGAAGCCACACTGAACAATATGGCTGCCTGCTCTCACTTAACTTCCATCACAGTAAGAGCAGACCTAAAGATTCTAAAATTTCTTGCTAACTGATGCTAAGAACCCAATACATAGATAGATTCATGACATCAGGACTCATAGAACTCCTGCGTGGAAGTGACATGAATGAAAGCTTTCAATTTTAGATCGTAACTACCTCCCTCTTCCAGCTCAGCCCCAGACTAGGGCTACCCAGAGTAAGTTAGGGGTCCTAAGATAAACATACATGGTTTTGAAGCTCTTAGAAAATGAAGCAGGTCCCAGTTATCTTCTCTCTCGTTCTTTATCCTTCTGCCCTTTATGAGGTCCCCTCGCCAGGCTGGGGAGTGGCTCGTGGCAGCTGCTTGGCTCTGCATACAATCTGCCCTCTCACCTGTACCGCTGCCCTTATTTCTCTCTACGGATCAAGGCCTGCATAACATCAAGCTGCTGAAGAATAATGTCCACCTGTTATTTCCCTGTTTACTCCAAACCAATAACATCCTTGACTTACCACTGGCGGGGTGAGACCATGGCTTCTGGAACTGATTTTGAAATTTAAGACAGAAGATTGCCTACATGCATGAGACAGAGGCTAAACCAACATGTGAAACATCTGGTCCCTGCCTGGTGAGTCTCCTCTATTCCAATAACTTAATGTAAGCATATCAGTTCAGAAACTTCAGGTGCCTCAGTTTAACCCCATTGTTATATTAGAGAAGCTACTGTGTTTTTTTTTATAAGAATGTATTCATAAATTACTTGTGAAGTTAAAAATGAATACAATAAGAGGGGCAATATTAAATTGTATTATGCTATAAAATAGCGGTCTAACCATCAATAAATATGAAATCACTGGAAAGTACTTTTATCAAGCTGAGGTAAATAGCACCAGAAGACTACAACAGGATGCCACCAAATAAGAGCCATCCCATGAAGAAAAGGTATAGAGTTTCTCTTTCTTTTTTGAAGACATAATTTGTCCTTATAGACTGAGATATAGAGGGACTAAAAACAAATATGTAGTATATTACTGATGGCACAGTTTGTCCCAAGCTCTGAGGGTTTTATGCAAACAGTGGTCTCTATACTGGGTTACAGTCCCACCTGTTTTACTTTCTAGCCCTTTGTTTTCTGGTGTGTAAAACGAGAAGGTTGGACAAATAAGGACGGGAGCTTCGTATTTCTAATACTCGAAGATTTTATATTTAGAGAGGAGCTGCACCATGAATAGACTGAAGGGCCATGTTCTTATGCAACAACATGCCCCACTAAATGCAGTGTGACACTGGGGGGCTGGCTTGGAGGGCGAGGGCGGGAAGGTCATCTATGTCATTTATTAAAATAAAAGAAACCTCAAGCCTCATGCTATCATTTAAGAAGAAATCAATCATGACCAGTTTATGTTTAACTTATCATCATGGCCAAAGCTTGGCTATGTTTTAAATATAAACTGTCATTTATACATGAAAAAATGGAGCAGCTATCTTCAAAAAACCTGTTATACTCTAAAAATGATGTGCTATTATTGTTGCTGTGATTTTCAATTAAGTCTTGCTGTAACACAAATTATAGCACCTTAAAAAACCATGAGCTAAAACACCAGAAGGAAGTACAAACTCACAGATTTGGAGAAATGAATAGAGCTTTATTTATCATCTATGACTCTCTGGTGCTATAACATCTAATAGAATCACTTATCATTCTATCTCTTGATTTGTTTTACACTACCTGCCATCTGGAAGCTCCAATGGCTAAGGAAAATAGATAGATTTAAAATAAAAATATATTATCTGTTCTTGTATCACATGAATTTAAATGAAGCTCAGAGAGTCCCAAAGAAGCTGGACCCAAGGAAGCACACACCAAGGTACATCAGCATTACATTACCCAAGATTAAAGATAAGGAGAGAAATTTAAAAGCAGCAGGAGAAAAGGAAACAGTTACCTACAAAGGAGTCACCATAAGGCTATCAGCTGATTTCTCCAAAGAAACCTTACAGGTAAGAAGGGGCTGGAAAGAAGTATTCCAAGTCATGAAAGACAAGGACCTACATCCAAGAATACTCTATCCAGCAAAGCTATCATTTAGAATGGAAGGGCAGGTAAGGTGTTTCCCAGACAAGGTAAAGTTAAAGGAGTTCATTATCACCAAGCCCTTATTACATGAAATGTTAAAGGGACTAATCTAAGAAAAAAAGATACTCAAAAATATGAACAGTAAAATAACAAACTTACAACTGTCAACAATTGAACCTAAAAAACAAAAACAAAAACTAAGCAAACTGCTAGAACAGGAACAGAATCACAGAAATGGAGATCACATGGACGGTTATCAGCGGGAAGGGAGAGGGTAGAGAATGGGGGTAAAGGTACAGGGAATAAGAAGATAAATGGCAGGTACAAAATAGATAGGGGGAGGGTAAGAATAGTATAGGAAAGGGAGAAGCCAAAGAACTTGTATGTATGACCCATGGACATGAACTAAGGGGAGAATGCTGGTGGGAAGAGGGGGCTGGGCAAAGGGGAATAAAGAGGAGAAAAGAAAAAAAAAGGTATAAATGAAAACTGCTTGAATGAGGGTTATTTCCTTCAGAACAAGTCACTCCATTCTCTCCAACACCCTACCCTAAAACAGAAAAATGAAATATGCATTAAAACCACATATGCATTGTTTTGTAAAAAGAAGTAACCTGGGCTGTGTCAAGGCTAATGGATAAACAGGTTTTGCTCCTGACCAACAGCTCAAGCCACCCTTTACGGTAATAGTGAAGATGCTCTTCAAATTAGTGTACAGGCAGATACACCTTGTTCACTTGAAAACCGAAAACACAACAGCTTTCACACTGACAGTCTTTGTACCACAGAAGCCTTGGAAAGTCTCCAGCGACAATTTATCTCCCACTGTCTTTTATTACCACATGTAAATGGTGCATAACTGAGCTTAAATGAAAAATGAAAAACCAGGACATGAGCAGCCTGGGTTCTTTTGGATTCTAAAACTGGAGGTAATTTCGAAAGGAACAAAATTAGTTTAAAATGTCCTTAAAATCCAGAGGGAAATAAATGCAGCATCAGCTTATTCTCTGTCAAACAGCTGAGAAAGCCAAACTGGCAATGCAGTAGGCGTACAGTCAGAAAAACCACCTACTCTCCCACCTTTCCACAGACAGGGCATGGGCATAAGTCTGGCCCGAGGCTTATTAGTTTTTGCTGGCAAAACTAATACCGCCAGCAACCACAGGGGCACACTGGCGTCAGAGAGAACATGGCTGCCTTCGCTCCCGTCTTAGGCACCCCACAGCACACGGCTCTTACCTCTAACATCGGTCTGGCACTGTCGTGGACAGACAGAATATGGGTCACCTTGTTCTTGCTCAACTGCTCTGCATCTCTGGCATCTGACAAAGAAGAAGCACAGTTCAATATTCTGTGCAAGTGAATTACTCCTGAAGTTTTGCCAGAAAAGAAAACATAAAATGACTTACATATTTCCTTCTTGAAACTTCATAATTGACCATACCCAGAATGAGCCAGATGTAGGAAATTTAGGGTTATCTCTTTTTATGTATTTTGCAGATAACTAAGTTTATTTCTGATTTAGGCACATCTTTTGCTACAAAGTAGTGATCTAAAACTTGAAAGGTATTTAGGCTGATAAACATTGAATCATCATAACTGCTGTTTAAAGGAAATAAACCTGTGAGGTCATTTTGTAGTTGACATCTGTTAAACTGTAGACATAATAACACACATAACAATAAAGATGAATAAAATATTTTTTAAATTACTTCTTAATGATTAATAATCTAAGTTAGAATTAAGCATAAAAGACCCACTAACTGTTTAAGAAACAGGAACCTGCCAGAGATGACTTCAGCCTGATTATCAAAAGCAGGGATAGGTCCAGATGCAGATAAGACTGGTTTACAACATATTCACTTTCAGGCAAAAGTAAAAATGGAACATTTTCTAGAAATTTCAAACAGAACTGTTCATAAGTTATGAGTTGGCTATTAAATTGTCTGCATATAAAACTAAGGAGGCACCCAAATTACAATCCTTTCCAAATGTAAACACCTCTAAAAGAAAGGCTAAATGAATCTCCCCAAGCTGGAAACCACCCGCTAATTTACAAAAGGGGGTCCAGCAAGAAACAAGGCAGTCACTTGCTCTATACCTTTATCCTGGCCTGAGATAAGCTTGTTAAAATGATAGACAGTAAAATGGTCTAAAAATCATATAATTATCATGTTTCTGGAGAATATTTAATGATGTGGGAAAATGCTCAGGATATAATGTTAAACAGAGGATAAAAACAGGTATGAAACTATTAAATACATTATTAATACAATTAACATAAAAACAGACAGACATACACATACGGGGGGATAAAAATGCTGTAAGGAATTAGCCCCAAAAGTGGTAAATTTTAAAAGAGGAAATTACAAATGTTTTCAACTTCCTTCCTTTTTAATATATTTCTGTGTATATTAAACATGAATGGTTCGAAAAGTTTAACATGCATATAACTATCTGGAGGGCTTGTTTACAAAGGCAGATTCCTGGGTTCCAACTCAGTTCAAGGCCTATGACAGGGCTGAGGGATATGCATTTCTAATATGCCTTGATTATCGACTGAAAACTAAGAACACGATTGTAAATATTCTGCGATAAGCATGTACCACCCCTAAGGTAAGAAAAAGCTAATTTTAAAGTAAAATTACTTTAAAAGTAATGTTAAAGTGTTGATTTTAAGACTCTGTTCATTGCTCCAGCCTTCTGAAATTCAGATGTGCACAGTGGCCATCTGCCTCCCACACAGGGACCCAACCACACCCGCCACCCCCCAACTATCACCAAGTTTCAGCATCAGTGAGCTTTGAATTAGGCAGGACCTAGAATCATTTAACATCCCACAGGCAGCCAGCCTTCACCTTCTCACCAAAACGTGCTTTTATGATCACCGCCGGTATACATGTGAATTCACAAGTGAAACAAGAAAGAGCAAGCTGGAGCTTTGGTGTTCACAGATGAGATCAGACAAGACAGGGCAGAAAAAGCAGGAGGGGGCAGAGCGGCTGTGAGCTTCTAAAGCCAGTTTGGGAGGCTCTAGGACAGGATCTTCCAGATTCTGATTCTGACCAGGATTTGAATTTTAAAGGTCAACGGTTGTTGGAATGTACTTTTTCTCTCTCTCTTTTTTAAATAGCTTTATTGAGATAATTCATACACCATAAAATTTACCCTTTTAACATGTATAATTTAAGGGTTTTAGCATATTCAGAGTTGTTTAACCATTGCCACAATCTAATATCAGAACGTTTTCATCACCTCATAAATATACTTTTGTAACACAGGTTAAGACAAACAGCAAAAAAAGTTTGGGAAGATTATACACTTGTGAATACAGACGACCACTCAATACCACTGATGAGGTAACTGTTGGACTCCAAAGGAAATGGTTGTTCTTGGTGGATGACGCTCCTTTTTGTTTCATTACGGTGCCATCTGCACTGACACACCGCTTGGGAGTTGCCCTTCCCCATAAGCACTGCCTGCCTATTTGAGAATGCATACAATGCTTCATCAAAGCTATTGGATGACACTGGGCATTTGATTCTTCAGGACTACACATCATTGATGGTTTTGGATGGCTGCCTACAACCAGGGGCACTACAGTAATGAGCTATGGGTGCAGCTGTAAGACTCTGGCCCTGGGGTGGTCAGCTGCCTCGTGTGTGTATGCATAAGCCTGAAGTGTCACATCAGCTCTGGGAACAGCAACACAGGGGCAGAGCTCAGTCCTGTGTTGCTCAAACCAAGGTCTGTCAAGAGGAAGCAGGGCTGGAGGTATGCTGAAAGTGCAGACTCCCAGGCCCACTACATACTTACACAATCACAACCTGCACTTTTAATAAGAACTCTAGAAGGTTGTGTGCACTGTACATGGGAACTCTGGGCAGCCTCCAGGAAATGACCTTTGACAGTGTCCCTCCGCAACCACAGCATATCTAAGGTAGAAAACAATTTGCAACCACTTGCCATCACAACTGCAACAAGTCAGTATTAATAAAATCAGTGGGAAGATTACAGTTTAGAATTCAAATGAAAACAATCTAGAGGAAAATTTGCTGACCACTCTTATCTTGGGATGTGAGGTTTTTGGGAAGTTTTTACTCTAACATATTACTATCATGCTTGGGTTTTTATTTTTATTTTATTTTATTGATGAGAGGGGGAGAGAGAGAGAGAAAGAGAGAGAAAAACATAAATTGTTCTTCCACTTGCATTCATTGGTTGCTTCTTGCATGTGACCTGATGGGAGATCAAACCTGCAACCTTGGTGTATTGGGATGATGCTCTAACCAACTGAGCTACCCAGCCAGGACTCATATTTGGATTTTTAAACTTTAAATTTTATTTTGACTGCTGAGTCCACATTTCTTTTATAATGAGAAAAAACAAAAGTTTAAAAATACTGTTCACAAAATTCAATGTAAATTGCACTAATAAGTAAAACAGACAACCAACCCTCATTGGTAAAAACAGCTAACCATGTTCTTTTCCTATCTCTGTGAGCAACTCCCTTGGCCCCTAGACTCTTGTCGCCTGTCTCCCTTTATCCTCCCCAGCTCCAACACCCTTTGATTTAGCTGGTCTTCTGAAGATGCAAACGTCACCTTCACACAGTGGGAGCACTGATATAGGAACACACAACAGATCCTTCTCCTTTGCTATTGAATGTTCCCTGCCTAGCTGGGAGGAAGACCCCATCCATCACTGGGTAGGCCTCACTGAGGTTGCACATGGGTTCCTATAAGATGCTGTCCTAAAGGGCAAAGTGACAGTCACATGCTTTCTTAAGAAAGAAAATTAGCACTCTATTCTGAAACAGAAGATGGACAGGGGTAATAACAAGTCCCAAGATGTGGGACATGCCAGAGTGTCTATGGGAAATAAGCCAGTCCAGCAAAGTAAAGCAGAATTTCCTCTCAATAAAATATAAAAAATATATTCAAAGAAGCATTAGAAATTAACACTATCAACAAGAGTGTTCCAGAAAAACATACATTTGGTTGGAAAGAACTTCTTTGATAATGCCTTTCCAAAACTCAAAGCACCTGCTGCACTTATTTGTAAACTCAAAAGATGGACCTGCAGGTGAGAAGAGGCAGGGAAGAAGAGAAAGAAGGTCTCTGTTTCAAAGAGACCCAATTCCCTCTGCTTTGGCATTGAATCCCAAACCATGTTGTGAGCCATCTGCAAAAACTTTTGCCTCCCAATTTGAGAATCTGCTGAGTGATGGGCAAGAGATTCCAACATTTTGCAGTTATACTTCCCACTGCAAAATTTAATGACTTTTAGAGTTACAAATTACTATGCATTATAATAACTTCTAGTTACAAATTAGCTGTTAGTAGGTTCAATCTTTAAGTGGATACATTTCCAACCTGGGCTGAGGGCCAAAATGGGGCTGTTTCTACCTGTTCCCATCTCTTAACAAATCTTGGCTCAGACATTTATTGGCCCTGACCTTGGACAAGTTTTTCTGGGCTTCATTCTTTTCACCTATAAAGTGGAAAAATGGCAAGAGTACAACCTCAGTGTTGTTAGAAGTACTAAATGATACAAAATGCTTAGCACAGTACCTGGATGGCATGCAGTTAAATGTCATTATTGCCATCATTATTATTATCATCATGACCAGATTAAGTCCCAAGGCTGTGGTATGGGCCTCAATTTCCATGAATTCTGAATGTGTCCAAATATATGCTTACTTTAAAGACATCTGCTTCCCAGCTCTCTCTGTACCACCTGAAGCTCAAACACTCAATACCCAGCTCTCATAGGCTAAGCTAACAGCAGACCACTACAGATCAATGTTCAGTAGCTTACTGTCTCAGCCTCATCTGAACAAGTGGGGAACCACAGCCATTCTCACTGAACAAAAGCTTTGCGATCTCAGACATGTACATCACCTGCACACAGTGCCCGAACTTGTTTCCCACTTTTCTAGATTTTTGTGGACATCATCAAACAATGAGGGCTTCCTGTGTCTGCTGACATCTACCTTTGCACTTGCTAGGTTGTGAGGAAGCAGCTAACTCCATCCTCTTGGCCTAGGGAGGAGCTGATCTTTGAGTTTCTACTCCTGCCTTCCTTCTTTGAGTCTGGACAGAGCCAGTTGCCACTTATAAGCATCTCGACAGAGTGGCTGTCATCAAAGACAGTGATCCAGAAGCTGGGCTTGTCTGTGGGTTTCTCTCTAGGTGGAAAAAAATCACCAGGTGTTGGGAAACTGTTTGTGATTCATTGCAAAGTTAAAAATAAGAAAAAGGAAGTTGCACAGCAACATGTAAAGGATTCCACTGGAAGGAGGGAACAAGGAAAAGAAGGTGAGGAGAATGCGGGTGGGGGAGGAAGGAGATGGAACACAAGACAACTCAATGGCTGGATGGAGGAGACCATGGCCACTAGAACCAGGGTTTGAGAAGCAGTGCCAATCAACACTCTGAAAAATAAAGCTCTCCCAGAGTAAAAAGAAAAAAATTTCCAGAATTTTTCTTTATGTATTTCTATATTGGTGGTTGTGTTACAGTAGGCATGTATTGTAATTTAAAAAGAGAAGAAAATGACTAAATGAGACATCATGCTAAAGCGCAGAGGACAGCTGGATTCACTTTCTAGGAGAAGTCATGATCCTTTCACCTTGGGTGTTTATACTTGTTATATGACTAATGCTGCTCAGTGCCTACTGCACACCTGGCATGGAGTGGGTGCCCTATGAGCATCTATCTCCTTCCCACAACAGCCCAAAGCAGGTGTACGGTTCCTATTTCACAGACGGTGAAGGTGAGGAGGGCCTGAGCCTGCCTTAACTGCAATGTATCAGGCATTAAGTGGGCACCTCAGCTGCCCTGTCTGGCCCAACCCCCAGGATAGCCCCAGGGCTGATGTTCTCATTCCCTAATGTAGAGGTTGCTTAAAATATCGAGGGCAAACATTTGGCTCATTGGCTATGGGGTAACTGAATTTCAAGACAAGCTTCTTTCTGCTCCCCTGTTCTGTGCCTGCCCTCTGCCCCCTGACTCTGAGCCACTGAGGACCAAGACTCCATGTCAGACTCCTAGCACAGTGTCCTGCACACTGGGAGCTTGCAATAATCTTGTGAAACAAATGAGTCAATTCATAGGCAACCATAGAGACACACCTCCTTCCAGCTGCTTGTGTATTAACTGTATTCTCATTCCTCTGTTTGAGAGAAGCCCAACACTTGATGCTTGGTGAATTAGTATGTGAATAAAACACAACCACATACTAATGTCAGGATAACTGAAGACAACAACAAAATGTCAATTGTCTGAACAAAGACAGGTGTGGGTGGGTTGCTGTAGAATCCTCTAATGTGTGAAACAGACAAAGCAAGAATCCCAGAACTGTGCGGGATTCCTATGTCACTGGATATTTAGAAAATAGGTACAGATTATAGGGCCAAAAGAGTTTTAAGTATTTCCTTAAAGTTGTGCATAATGTTCTTCTATAAGAAAGTAACCTTTTATGTCTAAGGATAAAACTTTATAAAGTTTTGAGAGAAGTATTTAATTTGGTTGACTTTTATTACAATTTTTATTTTATTTTATTTTATTGTTGTTCACTTATAGTTATTCCAGTTTTTCCCTTTGCTCTCTCTTACCCTACCCTCCCACACTCCCACAGTTATTGCCCACCCTTGTTGTCCATGCCGCTGAGTCCTTTGTACATATTCCTTGACTAGAATTTTCCCCTTCTTTTCCCATTATCCCCCTTACCCCTCCACTCTGGTCACTGTCAGTCTGTTCCTTATCTTCACATCTCTGGATCTCTTTAACTCATTTGTTGTGGTCATTAGGTTCCAATTATAGGTGAGATTATATGGTATTTATCTTTTGCCACCTGGCTTATTTCACTTAGCATAATTCTCTCCAGTTCCATCCATGCTGTGATGAAGGGCAGGCGTTCCTTCTTTCTTTCTGCTGCGTAGTATTCCATTGTGTAAATATACCACGGTTTTGACCCACTCAATTACTGATGGGCACTTAGGCTGTATAACATATACAACACTGCTATGAACACTGGGGTGCACAGGTTCTTTTGAATTGGTGTTTCAGGATTCTTAGGGTATAATCCCAGCAGTGGGATCACTGGATGAAAAGGCAGCTCCATTTTTAGTTTTTCTAAGGTAATTCCATACTGTTTTCCACAGTGGCTGCACCAGTCTCCATTCCCACCAACAGTGCACTAGGGTTCCCTTTTCTCCACATCATTGACAGTACTTGTAGTTTGTTTATTTGTTTATGATGGCCACTCTGACTGGTGTGAAGTGGTATCTCATTATGGTTTTAATTTGCATCTCTCTTGATGCCTAGTGATGTTGAGCATCCTTTCATATGTCTATGGGCCCTCTGTATGTCCTCCTCAGAGAAATGTCTGTTTAGGTCCATTGCTCATTTTTAATTGGACTGTTTGTCTTCCTGGTATTGAGTTGTATGAGTTCTTTATATATTTTCAAGATCAAACCCTTGTCCGAGGTATCAGTGGCAAATATGTTTTCCCATACAGTTGGTTCCCCTTTCATTTTGCTGATGTTTTCTTTAGCCATGCAGAAGCTTTTTAATATGATGTAGTCCCATTTATTTAATTCTTTCCTTTAAATGCACTGCGCTAGGAAATATAATGGTGAAAATATGGCTGCATGGGATATCTGAAATTTTTTTGCCAGTTTTCCTCTAGGACTTTTATGGTGTCACAACTTATATTCAAGTCTTTTATCTATCTTGAGTTTATTTTTGTGTATGGTGTAAGTTGGTGGTCTAATTCCATTTTTTTGCACTTACCTGCTCATATCTCCTGACACCATTTATTGAAAAGGCTATTTTTACTCCATTTTTAGCTCCTCTCCCCTTTGCAAAAACTAATTGACCATAGAGGCATGGGTTTATGTCTGGGCTCTCTATTCTGTTCCATTGATCCATGTGTCTGTTCTTATCCCAGTACCAGACTGTTTTGACTACAGTGACCCTGTAGTATAGTTTGGTATCAGATATTGTGGTCCCTCCTATTTTGTTCTTCTTTCTCAAAATTTCTGAGGCTATTTGGGGTTGTTTTTGATTTCATATAAATTTTTGAAATATTTGTTCTATATCTGTGAAATATGTCATTGGTATTTTGATAGGGATTGCATTGAATCTATATATTGCTTTGGGTAGTATGGACATTTTAATTATGTTAATTATTCTAATCCATGAACGCAGTACATACTTCCATTTATTTGTTTCATCAACAAATAATTTGTTTATTTGTTTTGTCCTTAATTTCTTTCGTCAGTGTTCCGTAGTTTTCTGAGTACAGGTCTTTACCAACTTGGTTAAGTTTATTACTAGGTGCTTTAGTTTTCTTGTTGCTATAGTAAATGGGATTTTGTTCCTAGTTTTTCTTTCTGATACTTCATTGCTTGTGTATAAAAAAAGGCTTTGATTTCTGAATACTGACTTTGTATCCTGCTCTTTTGCCAAATTCACTAATTAGGTTGAGTAGTTTTTTTGGTGGAGTCTACAGTGTTTTCTATGTACACTATCATGTCATCTGCAAACAATGACAGTTTTACTTTCTCCTTACCAATTTGGATGCCTTTTGTTTCTTTTTCTTGTCTGATTGCTGTGGCTAGAACTTCCAGTACTATGCTGAACAGAAGTGGGGAAAGTAGACACCCATGTCTTATTCCTGATGTTAGGGGAAAATCTTTTAGCTTTTGCCCATTGAGTATGATATTGGCTATAGGTTTCTTGTATATGGCCTTTATTATGTTGAATTATGCACCTGTATTCCCACTTTGCTGAGTGTTTTTCATAACTGGGTGCTGTACTTCATCAAATGCTTGTTCAGCATCTATTGATATGATCATGTGATTTTTGTCTTTCATTTTGTTTATGTGGTATATTACATTTATTGATTTGTGAATATTGTACCATCGCTGAATGCCTGGGGAGAATCCTACTTGATCATGGTATATGATCCTTTTAAAGTACTGTTGGATCAGGACTGCAAATATTTTGATGAGGATTTTAGTACCTATGTTCACCAGCAATATTGGCTTGTAGTCCTCTTTCTTTGTTGTCTTTACTGGCCTCATAAAACGAGTTTGGGAGTCTTCCCTCTTCTTGAATTTTATGGAATAGTTTGAGAAGTATAGGAGTTGGCTCTTCCCTAAATGTTTGGGAAAATTCACTTGAGAAGCCATCTGGTCGAGGGCTTTTGTGTGCTGGGAGTTTCTTGATTACTTCTTTCATTTCATTAGCTGTTATCAGTCTATTCAGGCTTTCTGCTTCTTCCTGATTCAGTTTTGGAAGACTGTATGTTTCTAGAAATTTATCTATTTTGCCCAGATTGTCTTGGCATATATTTGTTCATAGTAATTTCTTACAATCTTTTGTATTTCTGTGGTATAGGTTGTAATTCCTCCTCTTTTTTTTTCTTCTGACTTTCTTTATTTGGGTCCTCTCTTTTTTTCTTGACAAGTCTGATTAAAGGGTTGTCGATTTTGTATTTCTTCAAAGAAACACAAAATATATAAGGATTTCTGATCCTTTGAATTGTTCTTTTAGTCTCTATGTCATTTAATTCTGCTCTGACCTTGATATATTCTTCCCTCTACATGCTCTGGGCTTTGTTTGTTGTTGATCCTCTAGTTCTTGTAGATGCACGATTAGGCTATTTATTTGACACTTTCCTATCTTTTTTTAGGTAGGCCTATATTGCTGTAAACTTCCCTTTCAGGACTGCCTTCGCTGTTTCCCATATATTTTGGGTTGTTGTATGTTCATGTTCATATGGTTCCTGAATCTTTTTGATTTTTCTTTGACCTCATTGTTGACCCATTCATTGGTTTAAAAGGATGTTATTCAGACTCCATGAATTTGAATGTTTTTAAGTTTTTTCCTGAGTTTCAGGTTTGTAGTTTCAAGCCATTGTGATCCAAGATGTTTGATATGACTTCACTTTTCTTGAATTTGTTAAGGCTTGTTTTGTGTTCTACCACGTGGTCTATCTTTGAAAATGTTCCATGTGTATTAGAAAAAAGTGTGTATTTTGCTTCTTTGGGCTGAAAGGTTCTGTATGTATCAGTTAAGTCCCTCTGATATAGAGTGTCATTCAGTGCCACAATATTCTTGTTGATACTTTGTTTGGAAGACCGAGCCATTGTTGTCAGTGGGTGTTAAAACCCCCTACTACAGGTGTTGCTCTCTATATCTTTCTTGAAGTCATCCAAGATTTTCCTTACATATTTGAGTGCTCCTATGTTGGGTGTATATATGTTTACAATGGTTGTATCTTTTCGATAGATTCTTCCCTTAAGTATTATGAAGTATCCTTCTGTGTTTCTTTTTATGGCCTTTGTTTAGAAATCTATTTTGTCTGATATAAGTACTGCTACCCTGGCTTTTTTTTTCATGTCCATTTGCTTGGAATATATTTTTTCCTCTCTTCACTTTAAGTCTGTGTAGATCACTTGTTCTTAGGTGGGTCTCTTGTAGACAGCCTATATGTGGGTTGTGTTTTCTTATCCATTCAGTCACCCTATGTCTTTTGATTGGAGCATTTATTTAAAGTTTTTTTTTAATGTTTTAATTATTTATTTTTGGTATATTTTATTGATTATGCTATTATAGTTGTCCCATTTTTTTCTCCCTTTTATCCCCTCCATTCAGCACCTCACTGCATCATTCCCCCACCCCTACCTTAGTTCATATCTATGGGTTGTACAAATCAGTTCTTTTGCTTCTCAATTTCCTATACTATTCTTAACCTCCCCTGGTCTATTTTTCTTTTGTTATTTTTGGTCAACATTTTCCCACCACCACTTTCCCCAGCCTCACTCACCCCCACCTCCCACCCTCAATCCTTCCCCTACTTGGCTTTGTCAATGGGTCCTTTTTGCATGACCCTTGATGACCCTTCCCTTTCTTTTCCCCTGTTAGCCACCTCCCTCCTACCCTCTGGTTACTGTCAGTTTGTTTTTTATATCAATGTGGCTGGTTATCTTTTGCTTGCTTGTTTGTTTTGTTGATTAAGTTCTACTACATTTAAGGTTACTGATAGGTACTTATTCATTGCCATTTTTTCCCTCTGAACCTGTGTTCCACTCTCTATTTTCATTTTCTTAAATTATTCCCTTTAGTGTGTCTTGCAATGCTGGTTTGGTGGAGTTGTATTCTTTTAGCCTTCTTTTGTCTGGGAAACTTCTTAGTTCACCTTCCATTTTAAATGATGGCTTTGCTGAGTAGAATAGTGTTGGTTGCAGGTCTTTGTTTTTCTTTACTTGGAATATTTCTTGCCATTCCCTTCTAACTTGTAGTGTGTCTGTTGAGAAATCAGCTGCTAGCCTTATTGGAGCTCCCTTGTATGTTACTAGCCATTTCTCCCTTGCTGCCTTTAAGATTTTCTCTTTGTCTTTAAATTTTTGCCATTCTAATTATGATGTGTCTTGGAGTGGGTCTCTTTGGGTTCATCTTGATGGGGACCCTCTGTGTTTCCTGGACTTGCATGACTTTCTCTCATCAAGTTAGGGAAGTTTCCTGTTATTACTTTTTCAAACAGGTTTTCTATCCTTTGCTCCTCCTCCTCTTCTCCTTCTGGTATCCCTGTTATATAGATATTATTATGTTTCATGTTGTCCTGCAGTTCCCTTAACCCCTCTTCATTCTTTTTGTGTCTTTTTTCCTTTTGTTGTTCTGTCTGGGAATTATTTTCTACCTTGTCTCCCGGCTCCCTCATTCAACCCTCTGCTTCATCTAATCTGTTTTTAGTTCCTTCTACTGTGTTCTTCATTTCAGACATTGTATTTTTCATTTCCTCCTGGTTCTTATTGATAGTTTCTATATCCTTTCATGCTGGTGTATTTCGCAGTAAGTTCCTTGCAGCTTCCCTGGAGTTCTTTGTAGTTCTCACTGAGCTCCTTTAGCATCCTTATGACCATTATTTTGAATTCAACGTGAGACAGTTTTCTTGTCTCAGTTTCATTTAGTAGTCTTTCTGGGGATTCATTCTTTCCTTTCAATTGGTTGTTTCTTTGTCTCTCCATTTTAGGTGACCCTTCTTGTTTGTTTGTGTGTATTAGATTGATCTGCTTTGATTCTCTGTCTTCAAAGTGGGACCTTCTGTGGTAGGATACCTGTGGGACTCAGTGGTGTAGTCTCCTTCACTTCCTTAGCTAGATGCTCTTGGGCTGCCCTTTATGCCATTTATGTGATCTCTTGTTGTAACTGGGTTTTGGTTATGACTGAGTCATTCTTTGGTGGGTCTTTCCCTCCTGGTGGCGGACTGAGAGTCACTCTGCTCACCATATCTTGTATATTGTTGTACAGGTGCTGCTAAAACACCATCAAACAGCCCAGGAAACAAATGTACACCCGCAAAAATACCCCCACCCACAACCACACTATCAACAGCAAAAGAGCCAATATTAAATATTAATGAAGGTGTAAAGGGTTTAAGACTATTATAAGAAAGGGAAAACGAATATGAGATGACTAACTGCAACAAAAGTGATTTTGCAAGGGTTGAGGTAAGAGTAGGGAATAGAGACAAGATGAAGAGAGTAGGAAAATAAAATTTACATCATAAATAAAAAAGGGAGGAAGGGAGGTGGAATGGAGTAAGAGAAGGAGAGCATAGTATTAGGTTTAAACAGAAACTTAAGTATATATATGCCTATGTATATGTATACATATATATCTTGAGTGAGAGAAAACAACAAAAATATATATATTAACAAATAATAGGTACCTAATTGGAGAAAAAGACCCACCACAGCAATATCAACAACAAATGAGCTAAGACTTATGTAGGTGGGATGGGAATAAGAGGGAAAAAATAAAAGCTTATGAGGTGTCTAGAGGAAGGAGAAGTTATTTTGAGAGGACAGAGAGAGAAGGAATACTAAGAGTCAGGAATGAAAACAAGGCTAAGACAGGGAAAAAATAATATTTAAAATGAAAAAATGGGTGGGAGGAAAGCAAAATGCAGTAGGAGAGGGGAATGGTAAAATTCAAGATGTGAAATTCAAAAATAGTGGCTATCTAGAAATAAGATTGAAGAAATGCAACAACTACCTTATCCATAACCAATGAGCAAAGACTGATAATGGTAGAGAGAGAATATGGGTATTTTAAGAATGGGAAAGAGAATGCAAGATGACTAATGACAATTACAAATAGTTTTGAGAGGCTGGAGGTGGGAGAAGTAGAGTGTGGAACAGAAACAAGTCACAGCAAGAGAAGAAATAGAATTTAAAACAAAAATAAGAGGAAGAAAGAAGGTGAAATGGAATAGAAAAAGAGAAGAGCAAAATATGGGATTTGAAATAAACTGTAATATAAAACCTGGTGACAGATGAGGTTCAAACTTGAAGGACGAGAAATGAATGTTAAACAGCTATGCAGGAGAGAAGATAGTGCCTTGTTGCGCCCGTCTCTATTTTCTCTCTGCCCTGCTGGGCATAGTAGATCAGGGCCCAGGGATCTGTAGCTTGTAGTGTCTGGGGAAGGGCTCCTTCACAACCTTTTCTTCTGTCTGCTGTAGTAATATACCCAGCAGGAAGTTCCTGAGCCTGGACTCACTGATCTGTAAGGCCTGTAATCCCACAGGTGGGGTTTGGGCTGGCCTATCTGTGAGGGGATCTGGCTGGCTGCAGAAAATCTCAGGGATTCGGCTCCTGCCTTCCAGACCTGAGCCCACCACTCTTGCACGAAGTTCGTCCCTAATTCTCCACTCTGAACAGCTCTCTGCTCGCAAATCGGGCTGGGTTAGGTCCTACCATTCCTTCAGTGTTCTCTCTCTCTCTCTTTCTCTCTCTCTCGTTTTTGGTTAGCAGAGCTGATGTCTTAAGTGCACAGGTGTGGTGGCACCTTTAAAAAGAGCTTCTGTGTGGCCTCTATACTGTAGCAGTGGTCCCTGGGGGGCCTGTTCTCCATACATTGCCCCTCTCCAAAAATCACACTGTCTCTTGCAGTCAGGGCTGGCTGCTGCCTTTCAGAGCCGCTGACAGCTTTAAATAAAGTTTTTCTCTGGATCTTTCCCTGTTGGCATTGGAAAGAGCCTCACAGCTATATTATAACACAGGGTGGTGGTGGAGTGCCAACTGGCTCCCTCCAGAGATCTTCAGCCTTGGGCGAGCCTGCTCTCATTTCCGTGCTCTTTATGGGCCCTTACCTCCCAGGCCTTCTCTCTTTGACCCCCGCACTGGTAGCTCATGGCTACTGAGCCAATCTGCTGCTGCCTGACTCTGTGGTTCCAGAAGTGCTGGGCTGGGCAGTGGTGGTGGCCCCACTTAGGAAGCCCAGGATGCCAGGTTCTGGGTACCCTGCAGGTGGGCAGGTTCTTGCCCACTGACGCACACTCTCCAAGCTCTTGTCTGCACACTCGCTCATTCACAGACACACTCACTCACTCCTCACTCTGTGTTCTGACTGCAGTTCTGGTTTGGGTCTGGGTCTGGGAGCAAGTGGATGGAACTATCCAGCTACTCTGCTGCCATCTTGGATCTTTATTACAATTTTTAATTTGTAAGCACCTCACCTAGTAATATACTTCTAAGAAATTATCTGTTTCAAATACAAAGACACTCCACAGGAAAGCAATTAATAAAAACTCACCAAATAACCCCCTAAAGATATTTGTTCTTTAATGTATTCTGGCTCCACTGGGCTACTGACCACAAAGCACTTGGTGCTTTTTAGAACTACAAAACTTACTGACTTAGGAACTCCAGAACTAATTTTTAACACATTCTAGTAGCAATTAGCAGCTAGCTGTTAGCTTCCTGTGCTTAATTCTCTTTGAGGAGAATTAGTAGCACTAGCAGTCTTCTGGAGAAAAAGATGGAATAAATATTATGCAGAGAATTCATAAAGATTGTTTTTATAATCAATTTGAATCTGAACTCACAAATTTAGGCAACAACCAGAAAAGTGACAGCAGCATGTTCTCTCTGGCTTATCTGATGAGGGAAGTGCTGCATTTCAGATACCCATGACAAAGTCTGGCTTTGTCATAGCCGACTTGTTTCTGCATGTTTCCTACCTGCATTCCATCCTATGAAGTATATCCTGTCTCCATGCTAAGAAACCAGTGTTTTCGACTTAGGCCTGCTTAAGGCGTCACACAGCATGGGGAACCACCCCTCTTTGGAGAGCAAAAGCCTCTCTGCCACCATGCACTTTGCTCCATGGGTTTCTACTCACCTCTGTGACCACAGAGCATTTTGAGACAGAAGCTAAAAATAAACAGTCAATAGCTGACAACAAATCAATAAATACATATTGAATAAGCTTCAGAGAAATGTGTCAAAAGAAAAATCATCACAAAATGAGAATAATCTGCCAAAGATAAAATTGCCTCTTATTTTTTGCAGGTGATTAAAAAAACTGGTTTCTGAAAATTTATTAATAACAACTAGAAAATAGTGATAAAAGATTATAAATAAATTACATGGCTGTTAAGTGTATCTTTTAGCCGTTTTGTTTAGATCATGTTCCAACAAGTGTGCAGAGTTAAAATGAAGATCAGAGGTCAAACTGGAACCTGCAAGGCCCACAACACTCTGTCAGCATTGACTAAGGTGTTGGGGCATGAGAATGAGTGTCGTACAAGGGGCCTAGGCACATGTGGTGGCCATGTCCAGACCAGACTTTGAATAACCAAGTTTACACCTTGGTTTAATCACATGTGAGAAGGCTAAACCTGGTCTTTTAGAAAGCAAACCTACCTTTGGGTGGAAGCAACCCAAATTTCCATTGACACATGAATGAATAAACAAAATGTAGTATATACACAAAATAGTGTATTACCTAGCCTTAAAAAGGAAGGAAATTCTGACACATGCAACAATATGGATGTACCTCGAGGATATCATGCCAAATAAAACCAGCCAGACATAAAAGGACAAAGACTGTATGATTTCTCTTATATGAGGTTCCCAGAATAGTCATATTCATAAAGACAGAAAGTAGATGGTGGTTTCCAGGGGCTGGAGGTGGCAATGAGGAGGCAGTGTTCAATGGGTACTATCGTTAGCACTAAATGGGTACTGAAAGTACTAACTTTCAGTTGGAGAAGATGAAAAAGTTGTGGAGAGGGATGGTGATGACAGTTAGCAATGTAAATGTAGTTAATGCCACTGAAATGTACACTTAAAATGGTTAAAATGGCATATTTTATATTATACACAGTTTACCACAATAGTACCAAAAAAAAAAACACCCCAAAAAACAACCAACTCACCTTTGAAGTTGCCAATATAGAGACCGGGCAGGATCTAGGGGAGAGACACAGATCAGATGTGAGTGTTCTAGACCTGAAAGTGACAGTGTTTTGCACACAGACGCTGGGCCCTCACAAGAGTAGTTGGAGCACAGCTCAAGCTGGCTGCCTGCCATACTCGCTTCCAACACTTCCCTGGATGGTCGGCATACCCAACCAGGTATCCTGGTTTCCAAGGTTTTGGCCTGCCCATGGCCAGTAGTAAGCCTGACCTAATAACCTATGGATGGTAGCATGCTGGTAACCATCAACTCATGGAACTTCAAAGACCAGGATCCCCCACAGGTCCTCACGGATCCCATGTATTCTTCCTCCCGTCAAGCCCCTCAAGTGCTTGCCCTTTGGCATCCTGAGTCCAGCCACAAACCCAAGTGCCTCCAGTATCCCCCCCACCCCCCACCTGCCTTTCCCCTAGGATTCCTCCTTTTCTTACCATACCCTACACACCTCTCCACCACCTTGTACACTCTTACACATCCCAGCCTTCTCTCACAGCTCTAGCAAACCCACCCTCTGCTGTCTGAGGTCTTTGTACATGCTGTTCCCACTGCTGGGCAGCTCTGCCTCATGCCCAAAGAGGCCTTTCCTGATCCCCGAGTCTGGAATAGACCCCTGCTTTGTTGCCCACAATCTGCTGTGCTCCCCTTGTAGTGAAGCTGTCATGGAGGCATTACTAGGTGAAGGTCTGTCCCATCTGTTGGTCTGGAAAACTGTCTGGGCAGCAAACACATCCTGTCACTCACAGCTGCATACCCAGCTCCTGGCCCAGGGCAAGCCCATGATTATCATTCAATAAAGAGTTGCTAAACGAACGAATGGATTGTCTAAATGTGCAAGTTAATTAAAAACAGACATTTGCTTCTAAGTATCTACTTCTCCTAAGAGATAGTGGTTCTCAAACCAAACTATCCATCAGAATCACCAGAATCTGTTAAAAATTCAAAATTTGGGACAAGCCCCTGGCCCAAGCCCCCATATGGAATGATTCAGTAGATCTGAGATGAGAACTGGGGACTCTATTTCTCACAAGCACCACCCCCTCCCCTTTGCAAAATAGGAAACTGGAAACTAATTCTTGTCTTGACAATGCTTAGTATGGAAACTCTGAAGTCCAAATGTGGACACTGCTTTGGAAGCTACAGCACCCACCATCGTTTCCAAGTGCACACTGCATACCGGCCCTGATGGCGCTTCACTGCACGCCCCCAGTTTCTAGGCAACACCCTTACGTCAGCAACCAGCACGCCACACCCTCTCTACTTCTCACTCCTTATTTTTTTCCACTCCCACCAAGAAATCTTAAAGGAGTACATACGAATGCTCTTCACATGCATGGAATTCTTCAAGAATCTTTGACTTACGAAAAATATACAAATGCAAATGAGCTTCATAAACCATTAAGCAAGTCACAGACTAGCAAAGTCCTACTCACCCTGAAAAGCACTCCTATGAGAGTCAGAAGTCACTCTGACAGGCGATTCCTCCTATTCTGGACTCCACTTATCTCTCAGCTAGCACTTCCTTCTCCTCTTGAAGCTTTAGTGCAGTCCCTTTGTTCAGCTTCGTAGGCCCTCCCCTCTGATTTACTGCAAGAGCTTCCTAGAGATCTCTGTGCCTCTGGACCTGACAAGTCCAAAGGATTCCTCAACCTACCTCCAATGTGCAAAGTTGATCATGTGATATTTCAGATTAAAATCTTCTTGGAGCTTCAAGTCACTATCAGGATGACACCCAAATCTGACACCTCAGTAAGTGAGACCTTCAAGGACAGAGGTTATTATGCCTATGGCCCCTGCCCTATGCTTAGCACCTTCCTCAATCTTTGCCATGCCCTAGGACACAAAGACACAGGCCAGGCCCCCGATACCAGCATCTAGGTTTTATGGGAAACAGCCTAATTTTCAAATACTATCAACTACATTAAGACAAACAACTTTAAGTATTGTGATAGATAAATAAAACACATGTGCAGGCTGGTTGTGGCCCGTGACAAGTCTAATTCATCTGCTGCCTGCATCATATTTGTGTTTATTTTTTCTCTCAACTTGAATGGTTTTCCCTTGATTGGCAGGGTACTCAAGTAAATGTTTTTACAATGAAGAAATAACCAATGTGAATACGGTGAGAAGAGGTGAGGCAAGAGGAGAAGAGATATAAAACAATGTTGTATGACACCTGAGAGATCAAACTTTGTCCCTGTCTGCCCAGTCAGGCTTCCATGTGGGGTGAGTGATGCCAGGTCAGGGGCTGGGCTGGAGGAGAGTAGCATTCTCAAGGGATGCCAGGGCAGGGAGCTGGCAGAGGCAGAGGTCTGAACTCACTAAAATCAAGGAGTCAACTTGCTAAAAATCATTTAAGATGCACATTTTGTACGCAGTTAAAATATTTTTAAGTAAGATAAGGAGAGGGCAGGGCTGAGAAATAAAGTTTTAACTCCATTTCCTATACGAGAAGAGTAAGCTAGAGTTTCATAAGCTGGAAATAAAAAGTAAATTTCTCAATCTCAGTTTCTGTAGTTTCTTCCATATAAAATTACAAAATAAGATCAAGGAAGACTGGAGGATTGACCATTGGCAGGGAGAAAAATTACATTTTCATTTTCAAGGAGAATAAAAAGTCCATGAATATTTAAACTTCTACACCAACCAGCTATGCAATTCAAACGTGAAACTCAAAAAATTTGACCGGACTTCCCCAATATTATTGTTGCTAGTAATCCCTAAGTACAGAAAAAAGAAAATAAAATGAAACAAAATAATTTGCTAGGAGAGAGATGGTTTATAGAGGAGCCCAGGGAAGATGTGAGTATTCATTTGGGATAACATGGGAGCTCATGGAGTCTGAATTCAGTCCAGAAGCAAGAACACATCAGGAGTGAAATCCTCCTCACCTGGTAAGAAGTAAGGATAGATCAAGGACAAAGTTTATAAATGAAACTTGGGAATGTTCTATAACTCTAAAAGATGAAGTTCAGAGTTGATCCTAGCCATCTTTGGGTCTTGGAAACAACTGTTCTTTCCCTGTGCAAAGGATGTTCTTCCCTATTGTTCACCTAGGTGGCTCCTTGTCATTTAGGTGTCCCACAAGATGACAGCTCCTAGGGAGGTCTTTCCCGACCACCAGGCTCCCTAACATTCTCTATCACATCAATCTGTCTTATTTCCTTCATCACATTTATCCATACCTAAAATTATTTTATTTGCTTACTTTTTTGATTGACATTGCAGTAGGGGCCATGTCTGTCTTCTGCCCTGCTGTGTCCTCAAATCCTACCATTGAGTATGGGTCATGAAAAGATAATTACTGATGAAAGATAACAGTGCTGGTCAAAAATATTCTTATTTTCTATTAAAGGGCTGTCTTAAGACAGATAATGAAAGGTAGACTCCTTCTCAGTAATACTTTGAGACCATGCTAAAAATTTTCCATGGTTGATGGCTCCTCTTGATCAATATTATTCACATCCACACCTTATTGACACTGTTCATACAGAAATGCATAAAATCAACTCCTTAGCCACAAAAAAAAAAAGCTCTTAAGCATTAAAGGACACTGCTTCTAAGGCAGAATACTTTTTGAATAGACTTTTTAAACAGTTCTCTTAGTTTTTCAGGATGTGGTGGAACCTAGGGACCACCACCCACACAGATATAAGGGTGACAATTCTTGGTCAAGCAGCACTACAGGTAATGGGACTGGGAGGGTTTGTAACTCTCCCTAGGTCAGAAAGGACTTTCTAAATTTTAAAGCCAAGGTGAGGGGGCGAAATCTGGTGGATTCCTGAAGGGTTAAATGTCACAGACTTTCTTAATGCCATTTGGTTATGGACTTAACAGGCTTGCACTTATAAAAGGAAGATTCTGAGAATAGTCTTATGTACACATATATGCCTTAGGCATCTATTCCTTCAATATGAAATAAAACTGCAATGTTGAAAAAAGAAAGTATCCAAGGGATGGTGCAGAGGAGACAGAGAGACCACCATCATGGAACCGCCATCAGCCTCACAGACACAGCCGCACCGGTGTGCCACTCACAGCACACTCGCCTCCCGCAAAGGGTTTCCTCTGTAAACTGCCTGGGACTAATCTGGATGACAAGATCTTCTTATCTTTCACACTTACCTCCCACTACAGGGTCTAGCATAGTGCCTGGACAATAGCAGGTGTTCAATAACCTGATTTGATGAATGGGTGAATGGACAACCGGGTGAACTATGAAAGCAGGCAAGGCAGGTGCCGCCATGTAGAAACAGCAGCATCTAACAGACTAGGATGTCTGATCTTCCAGCTGCTCACCAAAACAGTGCTTCTCAACCTTTAGGTCCTCTTCCCCCTTTTAAGAATGATTCACCTCTAGATCACACAGGCCCCAGGAGATTCTGAGTGAAGAATCCTCAATGGGGGATGAGTTTGCCCTCCAGAGGACATTTAGCAAGAACACCTGGACACATTTTTGGTTGTCCCATGGTGGGGCGGGGGTGGGGCGACTACTGGCATCTAGTGGGTGGAGGCCTGGGATATTGCTAAACCTCCTAAAATGCACTGGACAGTCCCCCACGACAAAGAATGGCGCAGCTCCATCCGTCAATACTGCAGAAACTGAGAAACCCCGGACTAGGCATAAGGGGCATGTGCCCCCTGCTCTTTTCCCCTTGAACTACGCTCCTTCTGCAACTATACTCCCTTGTCATCCTAAGGAGAAAAAAGCCATCCTAAAACAAATGTCAACTATATCCAAGGCAGATGCCATCACTACTATAGCTATTGATGTACCAAATCCAAATGCAGATTTGTGCTTTACAGTTCTCAAAAATGTCTTCTAATAAATTCTCATTTGCTTCTGCCAACAATCTGAGTAGAAACTGGGGGAAATGTCATTATACTTATTTTAGAGCAAATAAGGAAGCTAGATAAGCTACCCACCATCTCTATGAATTGAGGAAGATAAAGAAATTGCTCAGAAACGTTTAGTGACTTGTTCAAGATCACAGCATGAAGCAGCAGAGTGGTAGAGACACTGCAAGTCAGGCTTTCTGATACCCCCACCCCTCTTTCTTTCACAATAGTGAGTTTCTCATGAAAAAGTGATGCACTAATTGAAGTGTTTGCCTCCCATTACCATGAGCAAGTTTCCTATAAATACCGGGACAGCATCCTTTTCCACCAGGAAGGATGCTTTCAGAGGACACAGAGCCATGAAGAAGGAAGAAGTCACCAGATTGGGCAGCTGAGAACTGGATGAACTGAAGCAACCTTGACAGTCAGTGGGGGAAATGACACCAGAGCCTGAAGGTCCTCGTAGGCTATGCTAGCATGGTGATATTTCAGCCTGTTTTTAGGTCATTAGTTAGGGCTGATCAAGATAAAAACATGCATGTGGAAGCATTTGAGGCCGATTTCTCCAACAAAATGCTGGCTAGAAAAGCTATATTTTTCTTTCTTAATGAGGTATTATAGTACTTAAGATTAATAAAATGACAATGAGGATAGGAGTTTTCCTTATAGGCTCTCCCCAAAAGACTTGGGGGTATAGACACTTGCAAAGGTTCTACAGAAACATGACATTGGCATGCAACAGCCTGTTTAGTTTACCCTAACTGTCCTAGAGACATTTACTAGACTGATCTTAGCAGCATAGTAAGGCACTCAGCATTATGGCTATGAGCCAGATGATCTGGCTTAGAGTCCAGGCTCTGCCACTCACCCAATGGGCAACTTGGGTTGGCCACTTAATCTCTGTACCTCATCTGTAAAATGGGAATACAAATAACAGTACCTACTTCACAGGGTCGTGGCGAGGATCAGGTGAGTTCTATGTGGTAAGATCTCAAAACTTCTCCTGGCACACAATAAGCTCACTAGTGATCATAATTTGGGCTAGTTCAGAGAATCTGTTTGGGAAATACAGAAAAAGCAATGAATGTAACGATAGTTTTAGTTGCCTGCCTTTCCCTCCTCTTTATCAATGTCAAACATGAAGAGAGGAGGTGGCTTTCCTATTCTGCAATTAATTTGTAACTCTGGGGAGTTTTTCAAGTTACTTTTTAGTGTTTTCAGAGTTCACTTGGGATGAACTGGTATCCTAGCTTAAAGGAAAGACTGCTACTACTTTCAAAATTAGAGGGAACTGGATTCTAAATCCAGTTCTACCACTTCCTAGCACCATGGCCTTAGTTATGCTACTTAATCCCTCCAAGTGTCCCTTTCCCAATCTGTACAACCTTGTACAAAAAGGGTAAAACAGACTGACCTCGTAGGACTGTAGTGAGGCTTAGATTTTATAAACTGCAGCCACATAATACGAGACTCAAAAAATAGTAAACACAACTGCTGTGTTCTCTTTCTGTATTTCCTCATCATCTCCAATTGGCCAGGATACAGAAGCCTCTCTCCTTTATATTCTCTGTCTTAACACAGTGTACACTTGAGATGGGCATGATGCTCTCCCACAAGAGACTGGAACAACTGGGTAAGATCCTCTATGAGGGCATGAAATATAAATAAAAACTGCTATACTCAAAGCAGTCAGAAAAGAATCTGCATTGTTTAGTTCTTAAGTTTTCTTTTGCCAAGGATGACCAACTTGATTGAGATTGGAAAGAAATCTTGTCCCAGTGACCTCAGGACACACATACTGTAAACTATGTTTTTAGTTCCGAGTATTTTACATAACTTATAAATGTTCTTAGAAAAGCATTTCTATGGTTAACACCTTATAATAAATCCACCGATTCTGCATATCAACCTTTTTTTTATTTCTTTCTTTCTCTTTCTCTCTCTTTTTTTTTTTTTTTGTTGCAGATAGGGAAACAATAAAGCTTAGTACCAAGTCACAGTAACACATGAACAAATTCTAGTTAAGGCTTTTAATTTCTGGCTTCCAGTAACCTACTTTGCCACTAACTAGCTTTGTAACTTTGATCAATTCATCCTGATCTCAGCTTAGACATCTTTACCTGAGCAGGGCTGCTGGTCTGGCTTGAACAACCCTTCTAGGTTTCTTTCATCATGTCTATTTAGCCGTGCTCCTGAAACTGCCTATCTTATTCTCTGGGGCCTCTACTCCTCCCCACCCTGTGTTTGTGCGCTTTCTCTCTCTGTCTCTCTCATATACACAGACACCCATGTTGTGTAATACAGTAGCCCATTAGCCACAGTACTACACACTACACAGTACTACACAGTACTCAGTGGCTGAGTACTTAAAATGTGGCTAATTCCAAGTGAAGTATGATTTAAGTATAAAATATACACCAGACTTGGAAGACTTAGTACAAAAAAACTAAGCATTCTATGAATAATTTTATATATTGGTTACGTGTTGAAATGATATTCTGAATATATTTCAGTCAAATAAAATATATTACTATGATTAATTTGACCTGTTTCTGTTTACTTTTTTTAATGTGGCTGCTAAAGAAATTTAAATTAAACATATGGATCACATATTTCTATTGGGCAATCACTGGTCTATATTGAACATTCTGTGAAGGCCCTTTGTTTGTGTCATTACCATTATGCTCTCCCTCCACCCTCTCAACCAGAACAGCACCCGACTATAATGGCAAATGCACAAAAATATTTGTTGAATTAAGGATGTCTACCTGTATGTATGCTTCTCCACCTCTACATTGAAGAGAGTGGTTCTATTTACAATACATGATGGTTAGTATATTAAGATGATCAAGAAATTTATTATTTTCTTTGAAAGGTAAAATTATAATACCTGTATGTATGCTTCTCCACCTCTACATTGAAGAGAGCGGTTCTATTTACAATACATGATGGTTAGTATATTAAGATGATCAAGAAATTTATTATTTTCTTTGAAAGGTAAAATTATAATATAAATATGACTGCTTCTGTTGACAACCCTGAAATTAATTTTGAACCCTTAGACAATCATTTGCATTCTGAAATATGTTCTTTGAATTATAATATAAATGTAACAAATTAAATGCTGAAAGAGCTGGAGAGTGAACGATTTAGATGGAAGAAACTGTAGAAAGAACAAAGGAAAGCTAAGATATGACCAAAATCAATGGGAAAGCAGATAGTGCCCACAAACTTGTGAAAACAGTTTTATTGTTCTGTTTTAATTTAAAAAGTAGAAGACTCGTGGTGCTGATGGATTCCAGTACTAATGGGACATAATGCAAATATTTATTCAAAAGACAGTTTGTTTCCAAACTTGATCACTGTCCACTGTCCACTCCCCAACAAAAATACCCCACACACAATGAATATAATTCTGGTTACCAAAAAACCTCAGATATGCAAGCCCAAAATACACAATAGTTCTTTCATAAACTAGATCTGTAGAACACAAGAAATACAATGTGGGTAGGAGGGAAGAGTTAACTTCGGTACACAGGACTACCTCTACTGCACTTTCCCTTGTCGCCTAGCATTCCCTACCTCACATCTAACACTCCAGCTAAAAAAAACAAATCAATACTGACCCAGTGCTGAGACAAATCAAAAAAGAAAGCCAGATGGTTACATCCACCAAATATGAAAGGTGAATGTATGTGGAGAAGCTGGTGAGTAGAATTCAACGGGGAAAGGGAATCAGAAGACCAGAAGCTAATCTCTGCTCCAGGACCATTTTAAAAGACCTGTGGACTTGTCTTTGTTGAGGGTTTTTTAAAAGTTTTTGCCTTTATGTCTTTCCTTTAAACCAGTAGTACCAGGTCACAAATCCTTTAACCTTGTGGTTGCCATGAATACATATACGGTCAACTCCCAGGCAGCTCTCAACTGCAAGAGCTGGCATCTGCTACCTTCCAAGGGCAGGAAGGACACAAGACTATCCCACAGCTTGGGGGGGAGGGGAGGCGGGGCTCTAGAGAAACACGAGCAGAGGGTGGGGGCCAGAACAAACAAATGAGAGCTGCACGGATTTTCTAGAGGGCATAATCCGCACTAGCAGCCATCCAACAGGTTGGCCTTGTTGCAGAAGCCACATGACCCAGTATAAATCAGCCCTGAATCTGTTCTCTCACCTGTCCCGCCCTCAACCCACCGACCCCAGGATTTAGGCCTCTGTCCAATTCTCCGTCCATATGAAAGTCTTATCTATGCACACGAGAGAAAAAAAACAAAAAACAAAAACCTGAGTAAAGAAGGAAGTTACAGAATAGAAGACACCTATCTACTGCAGTTTACTAATGATATGGGTGGTGACGCTTCAAAAACCCAGTCTGGGAGAGAGGGGGGCAGCAAAAGAAGAAACCGCAGCGCTCGGTGCTCAGTCAACGCGTCGGTACAACTACTACCAACGCTGTTAAAGGGCACGCTAGTTGTCGGTTGCAGAACACCACTGGCAGGGCTGGGGGTGGAGGGGGGTGCTGCTCACCCGGAAGCCAGCGGGGGCCCGGAGCGGGTGCCTGGAAACGCAGACTCACCCAGCACCGCCCAGATGCACCGCCCCCTCCCCACGTTCAAGTCGCGGGACAGGACCTCGGGGAGGCAGGTGCGGAGCGAGGACCGGGCGACCGACGGGACGGGGCTTTCTCAGTCCAGCACACACCTCCGGAGGGAAGGCTGAAAAGTGGAGGCAAATACAGTACAGATGAAAGAAAGGCACTTTACCTTGTTCATCCCATTCCCCATGGTGGCTGAATGCGAACTCAAGCACCCTTGGCAATGAGGGCGCAGGCTGCCTAATGGCGTTACCGCTGGAGGACGAGGAGTAGGTGGGGCGGGAGGGAGGAGGCGCTGGGGAGGAATTTCGTGCTCGAAGTATAAACAACAACAACGAAAACTAGGGCCGTACGGGTGACAGAGCTGGCTCCAGGGAACCGGCACAGACTCTGGGGCTTTCCGCCTCTCGGCCCTGGACTTCCCGGTCGGGCCGGGCTGAGCAGCGGCGTCTCCGCCGCAACACTGTATCGCTTCGCCCGCCTACGCCCCGAGTGCGAGGGTGCGGCCCTCGCACCCTCCCCGGCCGGCTCCCTGGGACCTGTAGTCGGGCTCCCGGCGGCCGGCAGGGGAGGGGCGCGGAGCACGGCTCCCGGCGCGGGGCAGGCATCAAGCGCGCACGCGCATTCCCGGAGCCGCGCGGGCGGGGGCGGAGCCCGGGGGTCGCGCAGGCGTCGCCCCTACCCGAAGGCAGAGCGTCATCGGCCTGCTCAGGCACGTCCGAGTCACCAAAACATCCGCAGACCTTTTCCCCTGGGGCGACTCGTGGGGTCAAGAGTGGGGGCTGTTACGAGCAGTCACTACCCTCCGTTGAGTACTTCGGTGAATCAGGTGCTAATCACCGCGGCTCCCCTGCCTGGGTTTTCTGAATGCGGCGGACTTAGGCCGGGGTCGGGGGATTCCTATGGCTCTCCCCCACCCACGAAGACCGAGAAGGCGCACCCGATGAGGAAAGGTGCGCTCGGTTACTCATCTCGGAAATGACCCTAGCTTCTTACCCTAGGGGAGCAGATGACCGTATCTCAGGCCTCATACCGTGGCTTTGGACATCTAGTGTGCGCCCTTACTTAGATTATAAACTGTCTCTGCTAGGTGCATGGGTGTGTACATACAATTGGATTTGGAAAGCCCCTGTCCTTGCTAAGTGACATAGTAATGTCTCCGTTGTTATTATGTCTGGAGTAGAACACTTTCTAACCTGTAGCAGAGTCGTTTTGAATATTTTGTCACCCTTATAAAAACTTTTAACTTCTTCCGCGGGGACAGAATCCTTGAGATAGGGTTTCTCAGTTTCATTTTTATATGCTCAGCAATGTCCTGGGCACAGTAAGCGCTTAATGAATATTTGTTACATGAACACTGGCATCAATCTGATAGGGCTGAGCTCACACCTGATGACCTTATTTCATCTGCTCCTCCTTATTTACCAAAGTTACAGCCACATTGGCTTTTTTGTGTGTTCCTTGATCATACCAGGCTTGATCACACACTCGGGCCTTTGTGTGGGCTCTGCTGTCCACCCAGACATCTCAATCTTTATGTCTTTGCATATCACAAATGTCATCTCCTCAAAGAGGCTTTTCCTCACTACCCAATCTAAAGTAGATTCTCCAGTCACTGTCATATTAACTCTGTATTATTTTCTTCGTAGCACTTAACAGGATCTTATATTTATTTGCTTAATTCTTACCTGTTTCACTAGAAAGCAAACTCCAGAGGACCTGGACTTTGTCTGTCTCATTCACTACTATAGCCACGTGGCCTGGGACAGTAACTGGCACAAAATAGGGGGTTCGGTAAATATTTCTTGAGTAAATTAATGAATTTCAGGGGGCTGAGAAAACAGCAGTGAGAAATGCTGACATTTTGAAAAGAACTTTCAGGCTCTATCTTGGCCGTTTCTTTTCTTATATAACACATCTTCTGTGAAACAATAGGTACCAAATCCCCACATGCAGGAAGCCTCCACTCAGAGTACACCCAAAATTGTCTACTGCACGTAGAATGGGACCCAGACCAGGCATCACACTTTCTCCCCCTTGATTCTGGTGTATTCCTTTCCTACCACCTTCACCTCTTCTACTCCCTCCTGCCTCCCAGTCATCTGGGCAGTCCACCTCTTACCCCTCTGCTCCTCACCATCATTTTTACTGCCTTCCTGCCTTGTAGACTACACAACATGGCTAGTGGACTGCCAGGGGAATTCCAAGACCCACTGTTGTTCCTAAATCTCAGAGTGGTCTTGGGTAAAATGATCAACTTGTCTGAACCACTTTCTTTCTCCTTAAAATAAGCACAGGACTATGAATTTTTGAAAGTCCTATCTAGCAATGGGTGAAGTACCACTACTTCCTTCCACTCTACCTATGCTGTTGTTGCTTCCAGTGGCCAACTGAACTTTTGAGAATACTACCAGTTCTCAAAATGGGTAAGATGATACTTGCCCATAAATGACAAATCCATACCCAATTTTTCTTTTGTCATTCATTTAGAACATGTCCTATCCCTTATTCCTTATAGACATATTCCTCTAGCTCAGGTCACCTGCTTAACAGTCTGTCCTAGGCTCAGAACCTGCCATGGTGACCTTCTAACAGTCAAAATTGGCACTCTGGCCTGCTTTCAGTATGGCCCTATAAGATGCACATGCTCAGATTCTCAATTTTAGATTTTATGTTCTCAATTTTTATTGTTTTTTGTTAAAAGAGGAGACCATTAACATAAGATGTCAGGAGAGTCAGATTTTTAAAATGTATTATTTTGTGTGTGTTGTGGGGAGGGCCTCCATAAAAGATCGTTTCCCTCACGGATTGGGTTTACAGTTGTAACAGGTTTGTTTGCTTAATAATTTCTGCCTACATTTTCTAACAGTTGTTAGAAAAGAAAGTTGAAATACCTCATTATTATGGTGGATTTGTCTGTTTCTCTTTTGAACTCTAAATGCTTTTGCTGCATATATTTTTAAGATCTTTGTTAGGTGCATACCCATTTAGGACAGTATGTCCTCTTGATAAATTGTCTTTTTTATCACTATAAAATTTCCTCTTTATTTTTGGTAAAGCTGTCTTCTTGTTCAGATATTTAGTCTGTCTAATACTAATTTAGCCGCTTCCACTTTCTGATGATTTCTGTTTGCATGGTATATTTTACTTTTAACCTACAATACCTACATCTTTATATTTAAAATGCACTTCATCTATTTACTATACCAGAGGTTTGCAAACTATAGTCCAAGGGCCATCTGGTTTGGTTTTTGTAAATAAAGTTTTATTGAAACACAGACTAAAAAGACTGTCTCCCTCCATCCTGTCCTAGACCTTACTCTACCTCCCTCCATCATAACAGTATTAATCAGTTTGTCAGTATTGCATTTCTATTACTAAAAAAGAGACAGGAAAGTCTGATTCAATTTGGCAAACATGTCCCTATTTTCTCTTTTCATAGCACTACCTCAGAGCTGAGGCTCTCAGGCTGACCATATGGCCTGCCCATTTCCAAGCTTTTTCCCTTTTTCCTGCTTTTATGGCTTCCAATGATGGAAGGAAGGGAAGGAAGGGAACTCCTAATCAAGGCTGGCATGCTTTCCATCTAAAGGAGAAACTGTTTGCATTCTCTCAATCATAAAGTTTGAAAGGGATGATAAGCCCAGTGGAATTTCTCACCATGTAAGATTTTTTACTTCCACTTTCCTTCCTGCCATTTTTATGCCTCTTAGCACAACCAATACCACTAGTTTTGGCAACAACTCCCAAACAATTAAGCCTTCATGTGTGCCCAGTGAGAAAAGGTCTATCAGTCACGTGGGCCCGCTGGTCCATACACATGTGGTTAAGGATGACTGGTTAGTGAGCAATTCTTTGAACTTTAAGGTGAGAGTGTGTGAAATCCCACAAGCAGAAGCTTAACCATTAGAGTCAGCCAAATCATTAGGGGTGTTACCGATAATTTCAGAGAACTGAGATAAACTTCTGCCCAAGTGAGTGGTAGTTATGTAATCTTCCTTGGCCTTTTGAATATACTGTAATCCAGAGATTTAGAGATTCTCAACCTTTAGCACTGCTGACATTTTGGGCTGGATAATTTGTATGTGTCTGTGGTGGGGGGGCTGTCCTGTGTATTTAGTGGTATTCCTGGCCACTGCTACTATTTGTTAGTAGCACCCCTCAGCTATGACGATTGGAATGTCTTCAGTTCCTGGAGAGCAAGATGTACCTCCTGCCATTATTACATGTATGAGGGGGCCACAGAAATGAAATCTCTCTCTTTCTCTGTGTCATTCTTCTCTCTCTTTCTTGCTTGATAACAGTTATGCCTACACTGTTAGTTCTTTGCAGAATTCTTAGGTCACAATTTAAGAACAAGAAGTTAAAATGAAGAGCTAATCTAGCCAAAGCATGAATGAAAGTTGAAAGCTAAAACCTAACGCATTGTGGGAAGAAGAAAAAAGGTAGCTTCTAGAGCTACCAAAACAAAAGCACAAAGCATCTTCTGTTTCTCCAGAACTGTACAGAAAGAGGGTACCCAGTTGTCTGCTTCAGGCCATGCAGAGAAACCTGATGATGAAAATGGGCCTCTTAGTGACTTCAACCTTTAAAAGGCCACCTATTTCCAGCCCTCCAAACAGTCTTCTGATTATGAACTTGATTTCCTCTTTACACTTAAGAGGTTTGGTGAGCTCAAATATCAGAGCAGAGAAAACTGGAGACTGTGGGGTCAGAGAAAAACAGCAAGGAGAATGGATATCTAGGTGGGCTAACAGGGCAGAGATAGGGGGCTGGAGAATCTGGAAGGAGGTTAATAAAGAGATGCTAGCAGGCATTTAGTTGGGAGTCAATAAAGTGTGTCAGTACATAGAGTTTCTGGGAGGGTTGGCAGAGGCAAGGTCAGTCTGGGAGGAATGGAGTTATGAGGCAGAAATATAGCAGAGTATCAGGCAAAAGCTAAAGAAGACAGAGCCCTGGTCCCTAAAAATTGGGTGGAAGGTAACACTGTCAGCCTATAGGTCTTAACCCGTATGCATGTGTATTGTCAGCATACTTAGTTCCTAAATTTGTAAGCTTCGTTAGGGCAGGCAGGGCCGACTGTCATCAGTTTTAGTATCCAGCACCTAAAATAGTTCCTGAAGTGTGAAGAAACATTCATATGTTTGTTTGTGAAGGAAACAAAAGACAACTGGGAGGTTGTTGCATTTGTCCAAGGGTGAGGTTCACAAATAATTCATCCTTTTTTATATGCCAGGTACTCCTTCAACAGTGCATCTACCCACCTTTACTTTTCTAGAGCAAAGCAATTTCTATGTGGGATGGCTCTTTCATCTAGGAGTGACCAAAGTTCTACTGTCCTGTGTTTTTTAAGCTGAAAGAGTGTACCCTGATGAGAGAGAGAGAGCCCAGTACTTTCTGTAGCTCTGGCCTTGACATGTTTTTTTTGATCGTTGGTTAAGAAACCATTCCTGGCTTATAAAAATCCGTCTTATAGGTTGACTATGGTTATTTTTCTTATCTGGAATGGTTTGACTTGACATATATACTTCCCTATCTCTGCCAAGGAAGGTCTACCAGAGATAACAAACCGGGCCTTCTCATGGTTTAACAAAAACCCCCAAAATTTTCTTGGTTGATGATCCAAGCTCAAAACAGCTACCAAAATCTGAACCACTAATATCTTTTTAGACTACATAAAATAATCATCTTTTTCATTTAGGTCTGACAGTACTGGTATAAGATACAATTTGGGCCTTGTTTTCTTACCCTAATTTACCTGGACACAAAGAGGCACACCCATGAGCCGTTACCAGTTGCCTCCTATACAATACCATGTTCACGTTCTCCAAATCTTAATAAAACTTTATTCAAAGTGACCACATGGCCTGCAGCTAGTGTAGAGTGGGATAGTCCCTAAGTATCCCTGGTTGCAGGGCCTCATCTGTCTGTATTTACCACACCTGATGGCCAGCTGCTCTTTTAGAGGTGCACTTCTGCTTCTCCAAATGCCTGCAAGGGCCAGGGGATGGCCCAGAAGTAAAGACCTAGGGAAAATGGCAAGGGAAGCCCCAGCGCTGAGAAGTGATTGGTCAAGGGTAGCTCTCCTTAGAGAACCTAATACCCATCTGCTAAACGTTCCTTTAGAGTTGCTCCCTAGTGAAGAGTTTTCTGTTGGTTAGTTTTGTTTGCTTTTCACCCTATTTTGTAAAACAGATTGAGCTAGATCTGAAGACATTAGAAAATGTCTGGGTAGGGGGCTGCAGCGAGAAGGGGGTTTCCTCAGAGAATGGAATGTCCCAAGACAAATTTCACTTATGAGAGGGAAAGTCCATTTCATAGACATATTGGTGTCATTATTTAACACTCTGTTGGGTTTTACTTTTGTTAGTATTTATCATTATATTGATTAATCATTGATCATTAAAATGCCATGAATTATGAGAAAGCCATCATAAATAATGAGCTTCTCAGGCTGGACAACAGACCAGGGTCATTTTCTTTCTTATTCACATCAGAGCCCTTGCATTTTCTCACTGGTCTGCAGGAGACCACTTGCCCCTGTCCTGACAAGACATCTCACTCAGAGCCACATGTTATTATTCAAAGATCGACACCCTTTAAGTGCCAGTTGGCCTGTGCATTTTACTGTCTTAGTCACACCTGTGCGCCCTTTCTATACAGAGCTTCTCGTCAGATTTGCACAAACAGTCACACAAGAACAACTGCAGAGAGGATAAATGATTGCAGTACGAGTCATATTTGGTTCACAGGAAGTTAGGGCATATCACTCTCACATCTCCTACATCCAGGAAAGCCTAAAAAGGGGCAGACAGTCTGAACCAGCCTTGTGCCCTATTTCACTGACATAATTTGCACTCTAGACAGACTAGAACAATGTCTCAACCTAAAAACATTTATATTTGGCTCTGTGATGTCCGTTTCTCCCCCACGCTGCTCCAAAACAATAAGGGAGTGCTATTTTACCTCTCATAGTGAAGGTGCTTTTTCCTCTATCAAAGGCATAGCTTGTCTTGCAGGTGACATGAGATCTTTATCTTTGCAGACAGAAGAGCTGGTGACTTAAATGACAGTCCCCTCTCTTGCTTGTCGAGGTTTTGTCTGGCAGCCCAATGGTGAGGAAGTGCTGTGGGTGGGTAGAAAGATAGAAATATAAGACAGTGTGATAGGTGGATATCTTTCCTCACTGCAATGCTTTTTAAAATATGCACAGTTTAAAATGAAACTTTGCTTTTAAAATCTCACTATTTTTGTTGCAGTCATAACAAGCAAATAAAGCAGGAAGCTCTCTGCATTATTTTATTTAAGCCATGGATGAATGAATGTGTGTGTTTTTTCTCTTGAGTAATAGCAACTTTAGAACTTGGGAATCAGTGTGAGTGTTGATTCTAATTGCCAGAATTTCATATATGACAATCACAAGGCTGCAGAAGTAAAATATCTAAGCAAGTGGGCAGCAAAGCACTTTGAAACAGACCATTCTTTCTTCTAGTTATCAGTTTAGAGTAACAGTTTCATAGAATAAGATAATCTCTTAGCCCTTTCTACTTATTTCCCAAAGAAATATATAGTCTTAGCAGCAGCTGTTTTCTATTCTTTTTATAGAATTTTTTATTTCTAAGATATTTAGTCATTACATAAAAAGAGGAAGCAATTTGATTCTCTGACTTGGTATAAAGTATCTCTTATGTGGGGAGACCAAATTGTCCGAATTTGCCCAGGACTTCCCTGTCTTAAAACTGAAAATCCTGTGTCCTGGGAGGCCTTTCAGTCCTGAGCAGTCCAGGACAGCTGGTTATGGTGTATTTGGAGGCAATATACATCAAATTTAAATGATTTTAATTATTATTTAAGCACCTCCCTCTTTATTTACAAGTAGTTCCATGAGTGAAATGTTGAAAAGGAGCAGGTGCCTCCCCTTACCAGGCAGGGCCAGACAGTTTTCTAATGCTTTGTACACAAAGCAGGAACTGTTCTCTCCTAAAGGATTGTAGTGGGAAATTGATACCTTCCAGAAAGGAAATATTGGCTGAAGAAAAGTCAATGTCAGTATTTCTCCCTGGAGAAAAATACAGTTTGATCTCTCCCCAAACAGGTCATAGTTGTGTTGTTTCATTTAAATATTTTCCTTAGAAACTATCTCAGAATAATGATACACACCTAATAGATTTTCCTTATAATATTAAATTGAAGAGATGACAATGCTAGAAAGAGTAAGTGCTTATTTCAAAAGAGATAGACAAGTGGTTAGATTTTCATAACATGGAGGGTTCAGGTACCTTAATACATTAGTGTTTCCTGGTTTTGGATCTACCCCCTGCCCACTGACCCTCCGCCCAGTCCTGCTGTCCAGGTAACATGGTCTTGGAGGTCCCGGGCATGCATATTCTCCATCTCCAACCATTCAGCTGGCTTTTTTATTCATTTAACGAATCTTTATTGAAAGCCTGTTATGTTCTGGGCATTGTCCAGAAGCTGAGGATACAGAAATAAAAACAAAGCTGTTCTGACACTTAATGCACATCTATTATACATCAGTGGAAAAGGGGGACTTACGTGTAAACACCTTTTGTGCAATGTCGCAAGCTCTGAGTGTAAGACTTGCTTTGGGAAGTTAGAGGAGGGGACTCTTAGAACTACCTCAGCTGCCTCGTCTTTTCTGTAAAAATAGGTATCCTCACATTTCTGAATTTCTGTTATGCAATTTCTTTTCAAAATATACAATTGTGTTTTAAATATAATTTTGGTTATTTAGAGGCAGGAATAAAAGGTTAGCCTGTCTTAGTACCACATTCTGGAACTCTCGGTTCCTAAAGTATCATTTCCAAAAGTGCTGTACTATATGGAATAATGGATGCACCTTATGCCCAGACAAAATAAAGGCAGTACCAGAATGTGCTCTTGTTTATAAGCCAAAACTGATTTTAGTGGCTTCCAACCTCTCACCATCTCTACCCCCTCCCTTTGCCCTTTATTGGATTCTCAAAGGTAGCATTTTCAAGGAAAGAACTGAACTTCAGAGGAGCTGCAAATAAATAAAAGCTGTACACACATACACACACACACACACACACACACGTTTCAGAAATATTCAGCCTTGTGAAGGAAAACCTTTTTGCCCATGTTTCTTGAGGAAAACCTGGCCTTAAGAGATAAATGGGTGGTAATAAGCTAAGTCAGCAGATCAAATTTGCCATATATTGAAGAAAATTGAATTGCAGAACTTGAAGCACCTTTAAAGATCATAAGATTCTATTCTAAGCCACTTGGCAACTGGGGCACCAAAATATTAGATGATTTTCTTAGGGCTACATAGATAAGCAGTATCAGAAAATATTTGCTGTTGTAGGTTCCCCCCTTATTACCCGGGCCCCTTGTCTTATTACTCCCACACTCCACTATCTAGCAACTAGGAGGTCAGCCCTCAGGAAAGCTCAAAACCTTCAAGGCTTTAAACCCTGCTCCTACTCCAGGCTGCTTTTATTTGGGTGGGTCAGTAATCTTGATATGTAATATTTTGAATATTCACGCTGAGAAGACTGGATGAGATTCCAACCAAAGATAAGAAAGGCAGCAACTGTTCAGGTGGAGGGAGGCATGTGTGCAGTGGCACAAATATGATAGGTAGACAGGCATGAGCAGAACAGGACAATAGGCCAGGTATGGAATGTCATCAGGGCGGAAAGCCCCAGGTGCCTAGCAACAGGCTAAACTGGGAAAACAAGGGCCTCGCCCCTGCTTGACCTTTCCTCCTCTAGCATATCACTGGTCATGCAGTTTAAAGCGCCCTTGACTTTTTATATGTCTGGTCTGCAGTTCGGACCTTCTCCTGACCTTTTATATTGCTGGTCATATGGTTTGGACTCTCCCCTGACCCTTTTCCCCGTCATGTTGCTAGTCATGTGGTAGACCCCCTTAGAGGAGAAACAGGGGCAGGAGAATACCCTCATATGACTCCCATATAAGCCCTTGCACAGCCACTACCTTAAGCATTGATTCCTGGAGATCACATCTAGGCCTCAGTTGTGTTTCAGCTCCAGGTCCAGAAAAGCAGCAAAACTAGACAAGCCATGCTCCTCGCAGACTGACCTCAGGATCAGCTGCATGGACTAATGACCTCCTGCCCTGGCACCTACCAACCAGTGGAGATCATGACCCTAAAAGGACACACTTGGAAAACTGATGAATATTCTATTGAGATCCTCCCCTGGGACCTCCCCTAAAATCCCCACCATTAAAAGCTTTTAGGATTAAGGACCCAGCGTGCTCTCCCTCTCTGGAGTGTGCCCACACACGTCCTGTCCCTCTCTTCTTTCCCCCAGGTGCATTACCGTTACTTTTCTTTCTCCTAAGCTCCAAGCCCCCCCTTCTTTGGCTTCTATAACTTGTTTCCTGAACCCATTTCTTCAACAGCTGACTTCTTCCACCTCTGTGACTTCCTAAATAAACTTTTGCTTACAGTTCGAGTCTTGGCTCTGAATTCTTGTTTGCTGAACTGAGGTCTGGTCTGACTCCACTCATCTAAGACCCTGTGCTGTTTTTGCCACCAACACACGCTGGCAGCAGAGGTATGTTTCAGGTTGGAAAGTGAGTGGTGGCAAAGGGCGTGGTGGGGCCAAGAGAAACTGAAGGGAGGTTAAGGCCTTGAATGCATCATCTCTCAGGATCATTTATTAGGAAGATTAACCTGTCATTAGCACTGAAGATGGATTAGTTGAGGAACAGTGAGATGTACTGGGGAGCAATTTCCATAGTCTAGAGGTAATGTACTTACATCTAAAGAAGTACCCTGGACAGAGGGGATGGGGTAACGTGGGGCAAGGAGAGCATTAGTCGATGACTAAATTGTATCACAAATATTGAACACGTCCTACCTGTGTATTCTTGCTCCTGTGGGCAAGAATACACAGATACTAGGCTGGGCCTTCAAGATACAAAAAGAAAAAGACATGGATTTTACTCCCAAGGAACTTGTTCCATAGGGAACATGGGCAAGGAGTCAGATAGTTGCTATACTGTATGCTAAGTCAGGGATAGGAGAAGGAAGTGGCTAAGGGAACTACAGAGAAGGAACTATATCAGTGTCTTAACAGGTAGCTGAATCCAACAAGATAGTTCCGGTAACTGCAATGAAGAATTACCTCTCAAAATGTGCCAGAATTAAGAAAACCCAAAGTAGCTACTGAGGCAACAGGAGATGACTATAGTGAGAAAACTTCGCCATTCCTAAGCCTGGAGTAACCAGGGGAAAAATAGGTTGATTGAACCCAAGTAGAAGCTGAAGCCATGGCTGTGGGCCACCTGACCGGAGCTGTAGGTGGGGAGTATTACAGGCTGAATTGTGTCCCCCGAAATTCATATGGTTGCAGTCCTAATCCCCAGTACCTTAGACTGTGACTGGGTTTGGACCTGGGGTTTTTAAAAAGATAATTAAGGTAAACTGAGGTCATTGGGGTGGGCCCAAACCCAATCCGACTGGTGTCCTTGTAAGGAGAGATTAGAATCCACATACAGAGGGGAGACCTTGTGAGGACACAGGGAGAATCACCCACCTACAAGCCAAGGAGGGAGGCCTCAGGAGAATCAACCTTGCTGAAACCTGGGTCTTGGATTTCCAGCCTCCGGAACTGTGAGACTATAATTTTTGTTGTTTAAAGAAATTAACAGATGTCGTTGGCCCGGTGTATGCAGCAGGCCTAGCAAACTAATGCAGAGAAAGAAACCGCCACTGCCAGAAACTGGACTTGATCCGAGAGGTCATGGGAAGAGATGCCCTGGTCTCTCTCTCCAGCTGCTCTCTGATCTCTCTTGAAAGCTAAACCCACCTGGAAGCCAGCCAAGGAGCCCAGCTGATAAGTTCCATATGTGCAGTCTCCCAGGGCACTTGTAGGACAGAGAGGGTAGTGGGTAAGAATGGATCAGGCTGGGAGAAGGGACAAACAGAAAATAATCCTAGTTTTGAGACATCAAGAGGGGTACATGGAGGAGGTGAACTGAGTCTGGAATAACAAATTAGTTAATAGGTTGATACTATTCTCCTCTTTTTACAAATAAGAAAATTAGACTCAAAGAGGTTAGCAAATGGCTAAGCTAGCTTTTACACTCAGGCCTGGCTGGAAAGCCACAAGTACTGGTTGCATGCCTGAGGGTACAGTCATCGGTCAGACAATAAAGCCTGGATAAAGGACAGTTTCAAAGAGGTTGTTACAAACACAAAGGCATTTTGGTAACAGAAGACTGTGGTACCTTTGGGGTCATGGAGTGGTTTACCAAGGTGAGGGTGTAGAGTGCAAAGTGGGACAGGCAATATATGAGGATAAGGGAGGCGGGGCCAGGTGAAAATTACCCTCATGCCAGGAAGTTTGGACTCCTCAGAAAACTTGGAGAGTTTTTGAAGGATTTCGATTTTGGAATGAGCATCTTGAGGGCCTTGTAGAGGATGTCATATTCTAGCAGGTGAGGCTGAAGATGGGAAAATCAGTTAAAAGGCCTATGCAGAAAGCCAGGTGAAAATAAATTAGGGCCTTAAATAAAGATCGGTAGTGAGGATGAAGAGAAGAGGACTAGTTGGGGAAATGGGAGAGGCAAGAACACATAGAACTTGAAGACTAACTGGATGTAGCAAGTGGGGAGGAGAGAAGAGCCAAGGGTTACTCCCAGGTTCCTAGCTTAGGAAACTGCATGGATGCTGGTGTCATTCGCAAGGGCTGAGAACACAGGAGGAAAAATAGGATTGGTGGGAAAATGACGATTGCTGTCTGAACACGCTGAGTTTCTGGTGCCTCTGGGTTATCCAAGTAGAAAATACAGAGCCAAATCACACAATGATGACATACATTTTGTTAAGGGTCTTACAGCATAAATTACAGTATGTTGAGTGCTCTGAAAAATGATTATTTTTCCTACATTTGTTATAAGAGATAAGGTAATACTGCCATGATTAGGTCATAATTATAAGCATGTCATTTCAATAATTTTTAAAGAGATTTTATTTATTTATTTTTAGAGAGAGGGGAAGAAAGGGAGAGAGGGAAACATCAATGTGTGGCCACCTCTTATGCGCCTGCTACCAGGGACCTGGCCCACAGCCCAGGCATGTGCCCTGACTGGGAATTGTACAAGCGACCCCTTGGTTTGAAGGCTGGCACTCAATCCACTGAGCCACACCATCTAGGGCTATTTCAATAATTTTTTAAATGAGAAGTTATTAAGCTTTAACTTCACATAAAGTACTGAAATAAGTGTTGGGAGATGGGAAGGTAACAGAGAGGGTTAAGACAAGAGTCTTCCAAAGAGAGTTGATGGAATACCAAAAATGAAACAAAGATGTGATCCAAAGAGGATGGAAGTGCTAAGTGTGGAATAAATGTGGTCACAGTGTAACCAAAGATTCTCAACTTAACACAGGTATGGTGATGTGAGCTACTTATACATCCTGTTCCAGTCATGTTATTAGCAAAAGAAAAATAATACTAGGCATAAGGGCTAGAGAAAGGCAACAACTTTTAAATCCAACTGGTAGAGTAAATTATCCATGTCATGCAGTATGTTTCTTTCTAGTGTCGTATCTCAAATTAGTTATCTCAAAATGGCAACAAATAATGAGTAAGTGGATAATGAAATGCCAAAATGTATAAAGATAAAAAATGCCTAGGTATGCTAAGTGACTCCAAAGATCGTTTTATGGGACCTTAATTTGAAATACTTTAATCATTCACCTCACCTTCAATGTTTTGGTAGTTCTGACAACCGCAATTATGATCAGTAGATAGCCCTTAAGAATCAAGTAGTGTAAAAGAGAGACAACTTCTTTGAAAAATGGTTCTCAATCCTCCTAAACGTTCCTTGTAAAAACATCTTTTTGGTTATCCTCTTGGTAAGGAATGTCTTTAATATATATTTGAGTAATAAAGAGAAAGCACTATGCATTTCCTATTTCTTTCCTATTGCATAGGAAAAAAAAAACTATGCACTTTGTAAGGCCAATTAACAAAGTAAAGCTCTATTTTACTATGTTTTAATTGAAATCACAATAGAATAGGAAGACAAGGAGGTCTAATATACAGAAAACAAGGAGTATCACTCCCACTCTAACAAGTAAAATCTAGATAAACTATATACTAATAACTTTTCTCTACCTATCAGAGACCTAAGGTCATAGGTTAACTAAATATCTCCAAGTCCGAGAGAAGGCAGGTCCTTCAAAGGATAGACAGGATATGAGCACCCGCCCACCAATGGTGGAACATGGCAGGAAAAGAAGCTGGGTAAAACACAAGCAGGTAAGAGCTAAAAAAATTTTAATACATTTCCAGAAGCCAAGTATGAGCTAGTGTGAGACGCACCCGACTGACACGAGAATTTGTATACACCTGTAGCCTCCTCCCCACAAGAGTTTCACCAGGTTCTCTTTGGTATGACTGAGGGGTGGGCAGGTCAGGAGATTGGAAAGAACCTCCTATGGTGGTGCAGGCATTGAAAAGGGGAATGCTGCCACTTCAGGAAAATTATGAGTCACATCCGCACCCTTTTCCATTGGGAAAGGGGCAAGGAATATTGTCAGTCCTATGGCACAGGTGAATGGGCATTGTATTTTTGGGAAGATTAAAAGTAAAAACACTTGCCCTGGCCAGGTGGCTCAGTTGGTCAGAGTATTGTCCTGTACACCAAAAGGGTGCAAGTTTGATTCCCAGTCAGAACACATACCTAGGTTCCAGGTTTAATCCCCCGTCGGGGTGCCTATGGGAGGTAGCAGGTGGATGTTTCTCTCTCCCTCTCTCCCTTTCTCCCTCTCTCTAAAATCAATAAACATATTCTCAGATGAAGATTTTAAAAAGATAAGTAAAAACCCTCTATCTTTGGGTGAGGGACAGAAAACATATGTGGCCCCAGGACCCTATACCAATACCTTAGGCATCTGATACCACACTGGGAAAGGGCAAGAAAGTCTAACACATGGGATTACCAGATTTAGCAAATGAAAGTAGAGTTAAATTTGAATTTCAAACAAACAATAACTAATTTTATTTGTGCAATATTTGGGACATAGAAATGCATAAAAGATTGCTGTTTACATAAAATTCAAATTTAATTGGGTTTTATCTGACAACCCTACCTATACAAGACCTCCCAAAGATGTACGGAAGAATCTTACTCCATTGGAAGAAGGGAAAAACTCACTCACACAGGGCCTACCTGAAATTGAAGCTAGCCCAGGACAAGAAATATTCCTGTTTCCCACCACAAAGATAGCAAGCACTGTGTAACCAGTAATAGTAGTCTACCACTGGCAATGGTAGAGAAGAGCATGGAGAGAAAATCTGTCTGTGGTGTGAGAGCCCATGGAAGACCCAAAGCTAAGAATGCAGCAGAAACCTTAAGGAAAACTCCCACTGTAAGCACAGTGTAATACCAGAGAAATTTGAAGCCAGTGGTCCACTGACGGTAACTAGAACCCAAATCCAATTCAAATCCCTGACCAGACTGATTTAACTCCAGAATCAACTACTCGAAGAAAAGTCATCCTATTTCTAGCAACAAATGCTATGCACCTGAGTATATACACACAAGAAGTGGAAGCAAGGACTTAAATACTTGTCCTCCAATGTTTATTGCAGTATTATTCACACTAGTCAAAAAGTAGAAACAACCAAATGTCATCAACAGATAAATGAGTAGGCAAAATATGGTATGTACATACAATAGAATATTATTCAGTCTTAAAAAGGAAGACAACTCTGATACATGGATGAACGTTAAAAACATTATGCTAAGTGAAGTAAGCCAGAGCAAAAGGATAAACATTGTATGATTCCACTTATATGAAGTACCTAGAATAGGTTAATTCATAGTAGAATAAAGGTTACCAGGGACTGGGGGAAGGGAGGAATCGGGAGTTACTGGGAATGATAAAAAGTTATGCAAACAGTGGTGATGGTTGCACAATATTGTGAATGTACTTGATTTTTATTATATATGTTATATATAATTTTATTTATTAAATCATACATTTAAATGTGGTTAAAATGGTAACTTTTATGTATATTTTACCACAAGAAATAAGTTTTGAAAGCCTTCCAAAAAAACTCTCAGGCTCAGGTGGCTTCACAGGCATATATTCCAAACACTTAACAAAGAAGTAGTACCAAGTTTACACAGACTGTTCTGGAAGATAGAGAGAACACTTCTCAACACATTCTATGCCAAAACCAGACAAAGACAATACAAGAAAAGAAAATTACAGACCAATTTTATCATGAATATAAATGTAAAAATCCTGAACAAAATATTAATAAAGTAAATCTGCTGATATTTGAAAAGTATAATAAATCATGACCAACTAAGATTTAACAAAATCTTGGTTCCATATTAGAAATCAAACTAAATAATTTACCACATCAATTGTCTAAAGAAAAAAACCCTCTGAATAGATATAGATTTTTTTAACTTTTTTTAGAAAATTCAGCAATCGTTTCTGATAAAACTCTCAGCAAACTCTCAGCAAACTAGGAACACAAGGGAATTATCTCAACTTGAGAAAGGGAATCCATTAAATACCTGAAGCTGTTTGAAAAGATGGTGGCGGAGTAGCTAGAAGCTCTGTCCACTTGCTCCAACATCCACACCGGCCTGGCAGCCAAAACAGAGATGGTGGACTCGACGGTCAAGCAAAGAGTGAGTGAGAGCGTGTGAGTGATACAGGTCGCGGATGAGAGAGGTGGATAGTGCGCAGCAGTGGGCAAGAGCCAGCCTGCAGGGCTCCCAGGAACCAGGGGCCCAGGCTCTTCAAGCGGAGCCGGCATGGCTGCCCATCCCAGCACTTCTGGCTGTGCAGAGTCCCAGGGCTGTGCATCAGCTCAGGAACCGCGAGCTATGGGGGCAGAGAGAGACTGCAGGGGAGGTGCGAGCTCCAGAAAAAGCAAGGCAAGAGCAGGCCCACCAGAGGCTGAAGGCCTGTGGAGGGAGACCTTTTATATTATCGTTTATTTCAAATATCATATTTTGCTCTTCCTTTTTCTTATTCCATTTCACCTTCTTCCTTCCTCTTATTTTTCTTTTTAAATTCTATTTTCTCTCGCCACAACTTGTTTCTATTCTGCACTCTTATTATGTCCCCCCTTCCAGCATCTCAAAACATTTTTTGCCTGTCATTAGTCATTTCACATTCTTTTTCCCGTTCTTAAAATACCCTTATTCTCTCTCCACCTTTATCAGTCTTTGCTCGTTGGTTGTGGATAAGGTGGCTGTTGTTGCATTTCTCAATCTTATTTCTATACAGTTACTACTTTTGACTTTCAAATCTCCAATTTTACTGTTCCCCTCCCCTAATCCATTTTGCCTTCCTCCTGCCCTTTCTTTTTTCCATTTTAAATTGTAATATTTCCCTGTCATAGTCTGGTTTTCATTCCTCACTCTTAGTATTGCTTCTCCTTCTCTACTCTCAAAATCACTTCTCTTTCCTCTAGAAATCTTTTAAGCTTTTCTTTCTTTCTTTCTTTCTTTCTTTCTTTCTTTCTTTCTTTCTTTCTTTCTTTCTTTCTTTCATTTTTCCCTCTTATTCCCTTATCCCACCTATATTAATCTTAGTTCATTTGTTGTTGATATTGCTGTGGTAGATCTTTTCCTCCATTTTGGCCCTCTTTTTTATTTATATATTATTTTAATTATATATATATATATATATATATAGTGTCTATTTAAACCTAAGCTTACTCCATTATGCCTTCCCCGCTTGCTTTCTTATTTATGATGTAAATTTTATTTTCTTTCTCTCTTCACTTTGTCTCTATTCCCTACTGTTATTATTGCTCCTCCCTCAACACTCGCAAAATCACTTTTCTTGCAGTTAGTTATCTCCTATTTGTTTTTCTTTTCTTTTAATTTTCTTAATTTCTTTAACTCTTTATTAATATTGGTTTATTTTCTGTCGACAGTGTGGTTGTGGGTGGGGGTTATTTTTGCAGGTGTGGGTTTGTTTCCTGGGCTGTTTGGCTTTGTTATGGCAGCACCTGTACAACAGTATACAAGATGTGATGGATGGAATGACTCTTAGTCAGCCAGCCAGAGGGAAGGGCCCACCATAAAATGACCCAACAACAATCAAAACCCAGTTATAGCCAGAGAGCCCATTAATGGCATATAGGGCACCACAAGAGCATTAAGCTCAGGAGATCAAGGAAATTGCACCACTGAGTCCCACAAGTATCCTACCACAGAAGTTCACACCATGAACACAGGGTTTCAAACAAGATCAATCTAATGTGAAGAAAAAAACAAGAAGAGTCACCTAAAGTGGAGAGACAAAGAAACAATCTCCAATTGTAAGGAAAGGAAGAATCCCCAGAAAGACTACTAAATGAAACTGAGACAAGAAAACTGTCTCACATTGCATTCAAAATAATGGTCATAAAGATACTCAAGGAGCTCAGTGAGAGCTACAAAGAACTCAAGGGAAGCTACAAGGAACTACCCCACCATGAAAAAGGACATAGAAACTACCAATAATAGCCAGGAGGAAATGAAAAATATAATATCTGAAATGAAGAACACAGTAGAAGGAACTAAAAGCAGGTTAGAGGAAGCAAAGGATCAAATCAGTTAGCTGGAGGACAAGGTAGAAAAATAATCCCAGATAGAGCATCAACATGAAGAAAGACTCAAAAAGAATGAAGAGGGTATAAGGGAGTTGCAGGACAACATGAAACATAGTAATATCGCATAATAGGGATACCGGGGGAGAATAGGAGCAAGGAATAGAAAACCTGTTTGGAAAAGTAATGACAGAAAACTTCCCTACTCAATGAGAGAAAATGTCATGCAATTCAAGAAAGCACAGAGGGTCTCAATTAAGATGAACCCAAAGAGGTCCACTTCAAGATACATAATAATTAAAATGGCAAAATTCGAAAACCAAGACAGAATCTTAAAGGCAACAAAGGAGAAACAGCTGGTAACATACAACAGAGATCCAGTAAGGCTAGCAGCTGATTTCTCAATAGAAACATTGTAAGCCAGAAGGTAAGGGCAAGAAATATACAAAGCAATGAAAACCAAAGGCCTGCAACCAAGACTATTCTACTCAGTAAGGCTCTCATATGAAATGGAAGGTGAACTAAGAAATTTCCCAAACAAAAGAAGTCTAAAAGAATACATCTCCACCAAACCAGCATTGCAAGACATTCTAAAGGGCATAATTTAATAAGATGAAGAAAATGAGGAGAGGGAGAGAGAGAGAGAGAGAGAGAGAGGGAGAGAAACAGATTTAAAGATAAAAATGGCAATGCATAAGTACCTATCAATAACCTTAAATGTAAATGAATTAAATGCTCCAATCAAAAGACATAGGGTAGCTGAATTGATAAGAAAACATGACCCACATATATGCTGTCTACAAGAGACCCATGTCACAACGAAAGGTCTACACAGACTGAAAGTTAAGGGATGGAAAAAATATTCCAAGCAAATAAATGGACATGAGAAAAAAGCTGGGGTAGCAATACTTATATCAGACAAAATAGATTTAAAACAAAGGCCATAAGAAGAGACAAAGAAGGACACTTCATAATACTTAAGAGAATTATCCATCAAGAAGATATAACACTTGTAAACATAAATGCACCCAACATAGGAGCACACAAAAATATAAGGAAAACCTTGGAGTACTTCAAGAGAACTATCGACAACAACACACTCATAGTGGGGGAATTTTAACACCCTACTGTCAACAATGGGTAGATCTCCCAAACAAAGAATCAACAAGAACATTGTGACACTGAATCACACTCAAGATCTAATAGACTGAATTGATATTTACAGAACATTTCAGCTCAAAGAAACAAAATATACATTCTTTTCTAATGCACATGGAACATTTTCAAAGATAGACCACATTACCATGTGGGTAGGAAACAAAATAAGCCTCAAAAATTCAAGAAAGTTGAAACAATATCAAGAATCTTCTTGGATCACAATGGCTTGAAACTAGAAAGCAACCTCAAGGGAAAAACTGAAAACCGGTCGAATTCATGGAGAGTGAATAACATGTTATTAAACAATGAATGGGTTAACAATGAGATCAAGAAATCAAAAAGTACCTGGAAACAAATGAAAATTAACACATAACAGCCCCAAATCTATGGGACACAGTGAAGGCAATCCTGAGAGGGAAGTTCATAGCAATACAGACCTACCTAAAAAGACTGATAAATTTGTAGTAAATAACCTATCCCTACATCTACAAGAACTAGAGGGACAATAGCAAACAAAACAGAGAGCAAGTAGAAGAAAGGACATAATCGAATCAGAGCAGAATTAAATGACAGAGAGACTAAAAGAATAATTCAGAGGATCAGTAAATCCAGGAGCTGGTTCTTTTAAAATATAAACAAAACCAACAAGCCTTCAACCAGACTCATCAAGAAAAAAAGAGAGAGGACCCAAATAAATAAAATCAGAAAAGAAAGAGGAAAAATTACAACTGATTCCACAGAAATACAAAGGATCATAAGTAATTACTATGAACAACTCTATGCCAAGAAATCAGATAGCCTGGGTGAAATGGACAAATTTCTAGAAACATATAATATTCCAAAACTTAATCAAGAAGAAACAAAAAGCCTGAATAGGCTGATAACATCTTGTGAAACTGAAGCAGTAATCAAAAAACTCCTGGCAAACAAAGCCCTGGAATGGAGAGCTTCGTAGGCAAATTTTTTCCAAATATTTAAAATAGATAACTCTGATCCTCCTCAAACTATTCCAAAAAATTTAAGAAGAGGGAAGACTCTCAAACTCTTTTTATGAGGCCAGTATTATCCCAAATCCAAAACCAGGTAAAGACACAAGACAGAAAACTACAAGCCAATAACACTGATGACTATAGATGCTAATTTAATCCTCAACAAATTATTGGCAAACGGGATCCAGTAGTATGTTAAAAAGATCATACACCATGATCAAGTGGGATGCATCCCATGGATTCAATGATGGTACAACATTCGCAAATCAATAAACATAATATACCACATAAAGAAAATGAAAGTCAAAATCACATGACTATATCAACAGAAGCTGAAAAAGCATTTGGCAATATCCACCACCCATTTATGATAAAAACACTCAGCAAAGTAGGAATACAGGAAGCATACTTCAACCTAATAAAGGCTATATATGAGAAAACTACAACCAATATTATACTTGATGGGCAAAAACTAAAAGTTTCCCCACTAGGGTTAAGAATAAGACAAAGGTGTTCACTTTCACCATTATTATTCAACATTGTATTGGAAGTTCTAGCCACAGTGACCAGAGAAGATAAAGAAATAAAAGGCATCCAAATTAGAAAGGAGGAAGTAAAACTGTCATTATTTGCAGATGACATGGTAGTGTACACAGAAAACCCTATAGTCTTCACCAAAAGCTAGTTGACCTAATAAATGAATTTGTCAAAACCATGGGGCAGAGTCAATATTCAGAAATCAAAGTCATTTTTTGACAGCAACAGTGAAATATCAGAAACAGAAACTAGGAAAAAATATCCCATTTACAGAGCAATAAGAAAAATAATGTTCCTAGGAAAACTTAACCAAGGTGGTAAAAAACCTCTAATTAGAAAACTACAGGACACTGAAAAAAGAAATTAAGGAAGACACAAATAAATGGAAGCATATACCATGTTAATGGATTGGAGGAATTAACATCATTAAAATATTCATGATATGCAAAGCCATCTGCTGATTCAATGCAATCCCTATTAAAATACCAATGACATATTTCACAGATTTAGAACAAATATTTCAAAAACTTACATAGAACCATAAATGACCCTGAATAATCTCAGCAATCTTGAAAAAGAAGAAAAAAGTAGGAGAGATAACAATGCCTGATATCAAACTATGTTATAAGATCACTGTAATCAAAACAGTCTGGTAACGACATAAGAACAGAACACATAGATCAATAGAACAGAATAGAGAGCCCAGAAATAAACTCATGATTCTATGGTCAATTGATAATTCACAAAGGGGGCAGGAGCATACAATGGAGTACAAATTTTGCTTCTTCAATCAGTGGTGTCAGAAAATCTGGACAGGTACATGTTAAAAAATGAAACTCGACCACCACCTTATACCATACACAAAGATAAACTCAAGATGGATAAAAGACTTAAATATAAGTCATGACACCATAAAGTCCTACAGGAAAACTGGAAAAAAATTTCAGATATCTCATGCAGCAATATTTTCACCATTATATCTCCTAGGGCAATGGATTAAAAGGAAATAATAAACAACAGGAACTATATCAAATTAAAAAGTGTCTCCATGGCAAAAGAAAACATCAACAAAATTAAAAGGAACCAACCACATGGGAAAACATATTTGCCAATGATACCTTTTTTAATTTAATAAGTCTACTGAAAACAGAATTAATATAAAATATCAATTTTTTAAATAAAATAGCAGTGGAAGAATGGATATTAAAAAAATTTAAAATAGTGTACTTTACAATAGCACCAATAAACAAGAAATACTTATAGGTAAATCTAATAAAATATATGCAAGCTTTTTGTGTTTAAAATGAACAAAACACTGTTAGAGAAATTATATAATACCTAAATAAATGGAGAGGCATACCATATTCATGAATTAAAAGAACCAGTATTGTTAAAATGTCAAAGTTGATTTGTAGATTCAATACAGTCCCATTTATAATTCCTTAAGGATTGTCTGTATAAATTGGTAAAGTGGTTCTAAAGCTTGTATGGAAAGGCAAAGGAATTAGCATTATTGAATAAAGTATAAATTTCCTCATGATTTAAGCACATTTAGTTGAGTTTTATATCACTTGCTGCTAAAAAAAATCCAACCCAATAGGAGAGCTACTGTTTTCCTTAATGATGTCCAAATGTAAGATGAAGTAGTCTTGTCCATGCAAGATGATGAAGCTCATTGAAGGTACTTGAAATCTTTACTTAAGATATGTTTTTCATAAGGTGTTCATTGAATAATAAATAAAAGCACTTATTAAGTATTTACTATGGGCCAGAACACCTTTAAGTGCTTTAAATATATTAACTTATTTAATACTATGGTCTATGAGTCAAGTACTATACTCATATTTTAACTAATCAAATATTGAAGTTAAGAGAAGGGTTAGCCAAAGAACATATATGCATAATTCATAGACACAGACAACAGTATTGTGATAGAGAGAAGGGGGATAAGAGGAGGTGGAAGTGGGAAAAAGGATAATAAGTGGGGATGGAAAGAGACTTAAGTTTGGGTGGTGAGCAAATGATATAATATGTAGATGATGTTTTATTGAGTTATATACTTGAAACCTGTGTGGTTTTATTAACCAAGTCATCTCAATAAATTCAATGAATAAAAAAAGAAAATAATCCAAGGTGTGCTTTCTTTCTTTCTTGAGCATGCCTGTGCTTTGCTCCATCTCCTTTTTCCAGGCATTTTACTTTTTCTTTCTCCTGGGCTCCAAGGGCATTATTTTGTCTCTGTGGTTTGTTCCTGAGCCCATGGAGCCCAGCTGGCTCACTTCTCCCACAGCTTACATCTACCTTTATGACTTTCTAAATAAAATTTGCTTGTAAAAAAAAAAAGAAATAGAAGGCGGAGGGACAGTTAAACATGCTTTGCCTCCTTGCACAACTACAACTAAAATTACAACTAGACTATACCCAGATCCATCAGAAAATTGAGCTGCATGGAAATCTGACAACCAGTGATTTAAAGAAGCCAGACCAGTAGGAGGGCTGGAGGCATGCAGAGGAGTGTAAAGAGATGGAGATGCATGGAGAGGCATGGAGATGCATAGTGGTTGGAGAGTCAGGGACATGTGGAATGGGTGATCACACGTCCATGTGTGATGGATAAAATTTGGAATGGATACGTTGGGAGAGAGGGACCCCAGCCCCAGACAAGACCATGCAGCCCAGGGTTCCAACACCTGGAAGATAAGTCCCCATAAGCTCTGGCTGTAAAAACCTGAGGGGGTTAGGGCGGCAGAAGAAAGGGCAGATTCTCAGGAGTCTCCTCTTAAAGAAAGGGCCTGCAATGGACATAGGGCTTACACAGACTCAATACCTCTGGGTTCCAGCACCAGGGCAACAGCTGGAAAGGCACCAGTGGCATATGAGGTGAAATTGAAGTACAGGCATCAGGTCAAGTGCCAGGAGACAGCTTCCTTCCAAACAAAACTCCAGACGCTAGGCAGTGGCATTGTCCCCTCTCTGAGCCTTCCCTGACACAGAACTAGAGAGTGGTGACGTGGGTTGCCCCATCCTGGTGATTACCTAAGGCTCCGCCCCATGCAACTTATATGTGTGCTTTTATACAATAGGCCATGCTACTACAACAGGGACACGAAGCAGTTCTACCTAACACACAGAAACAAACACAGGGAGACTGCCAAATTGAGGAGACAAAGAAATATGGCCCAAATGAAAGAACAGAACAAAACTCCAGAAAAAGAACTAAATGAAATGGAGAAAAGCAACCGTTCAGATTCAGAGTTCAAAACACTGGTTATTAGCATGCTCAAGGAACTCATTGGGTACTTCAACAGCACAAAAAAGACCCAGACAGAAATGAAGGCTACATTAAATGAAATAAAGAAAAATCTATAGGGAACCAACAGTGGAGGAGGTGAAGCCAAGAGTCAAATCAACAGTTTGAAACATAAGAAAGAAAAAAGCATTCAATCAGAACAGAAAAAAGAAAAAAGAATTAAAAAAAAATGAGGATAGGCCAAGCAACCTCTGGGACATCTTCAAATGTACCAACATACAAATGGTAGGGGTGCCAGAAGAAGAGGAAGAGCAACTAATTGAAAACTTACTTTAAAAAATAATGAAAGACAACTTCCCTAATTTGGAGGAAATAGGCATACAAGTCCAGGAAGCACAGAGTCCCAAACAAGCTGGATCCAAAGAAGACAACACCAAGACACATCGTAATTAAAATGCCAAAAAGGTAAAAATATGGAGAGAATTTTAAAAAGCAACAAAAGAAAAGTAGGTAGTTACTTACAGAGGAATTCCCATGAGACTATCAGCTGATTTCTCAACAGAAAATTTTCAGGCCAGGGGGACTGGCAAGAAGTATTCGAAGCAGTGAAAAGCAAGGACCCACAGCCTAGATTACTCTATCCAGCAAAGTTATCATTTAGAATGGAAAGGTAGATAAAGCGCTTCTCAGACAAGGTAAAACTAAAAGAGTTAATCATCACCAAGCCATTATTATATGAAATGTTAAAGGGAATTATATAAGAAAGAGAAGGTCAAAACTATGAGCGTTAAAATGTTAATAAATTCACAACTATCAATAATTGAATTAAAAAAGAAAACCCTAAGTAAACAGGCAGAACAGGAACAGAATCATAGATATAGAGATCATTTGGAGGGTAATCAGCTGGGACAGGGAAAGGGGAAAAGTTTTGGGGATTAAGAAGTACAAATTGGCAGGTACAAAATAGATGGGGATGTTAAGAACAGTACAGGAAATGGAGTAGCCAAAGAACTTAGATGCCTGACCCATTGACATGAACTATGGGCTGGAGATTGCTGGGGGGAATAGGGGTACTGAGTGGTGGGGGGACAAAGGGGGAAAACTAGGATAATGGTAATTGCAATATCAATAAAATATTAAAAAAAAGAAAGATAACAACCTCATTTAAAATTGTATCAAAAAATTAATAAATAAAATACCTATGAATAAATTTATCCAAGGAGTAGAAAGACCTGTACATGGAAAACTATAAACATGAATTAAAGAAATTGAAGAAGATACAAATGAATGGAAAAATACTGCATTTTCATGGATTGAAAGAATTAATATTATTAAAATGTCCACATTGCCAAAGCCATCTATGTTTAATACAATCTTTATCAAAACTTCAATGCCATTTTTATAGAAATGGATTAATAATCCTTAAATGTACATGGAACCATGAAAGAGCCCAGACAGTCAAGGAAATCTATAGAAAGCAGAACAAAGCTGGAGTCATCAGACTTCTCAATTTCAAAGTAAGTTACAAAGCTATAGTAATCAAAATAGTATGATATCATCATAAAAAGACACATAGATCAATGAAGCAGAAAAGACCAGTTAGAATTTCATGCATATATGGTTGATTAATTTATGGCAAAAAGCCAAGAATATAAAATGGGGAAAATAGTCTCCTCAAAACATGGTTTTATGAAGACTGCACAGCCACATGCAGAAAAATAAAACTGTACCCCTATCTTATACCACAAACAAAAATCAACTCAGAAGTATTATAAGTAGGGTGGGGGTAGGGGAAATGAGTGAAAGTGGACTTGAATGTAAGACCTAAAACCATAAAACTCCAAGCAGAAAACATTGAGGGTAAGCTTCCTGACATTAGTCTTCACAATAATTTTTTGTATTTGACACCAAAAGCAAAAGCAACAAAAGTGAAATAAACAAGTGGGACTACATCACACTAAAGGGTTTCTGTACATCAAAGAAAACCATCAACAAAATAAAAAAGCAACTTACAGAAGGGGAGGAAATATTTCCAAATCATATATCTGATAAGGGGTTAAATTAAAAAAATATAAGAAATTCATACAACTTAAAAGCATAAAAATAAACAATCTGAATATAAAAATGGGCAAGGGAAATAGATTTATTTTTTGAAAGAAGACATACAGATGGCCAACAGGTACATGAAAAGATGCTCAACATCACTAATTGTTAGGGAAATGCAAATCACAACCATAATGAGATATCATCTCACAGGTATCAGAATGATTGTCATAAAAAAGACAATTTAAAGAGTTAAATGCTGGAAAGGATGTAAAGGAAAGGAGCTTTTGTGTACCATTGATGGGAATGTGAATTGATAAAAGCACTGTGGAAGACAATATAGAGATTTCTCAAAAAAGTTAAAAATATCAGAAACAGAAATTAGGAAAAAAATCCCATTTACTACAGCAAAAAGAAAAATGAAGTACCTAGGAATAAACCTAACCAAGGAGGTAAAAGACCTGTACTTGGGAAACTATGGACACTGAAGAAAGAAGTTAATGAAGATATACAAAACTATGGAAGTAAATACCATGTCCATGGATTGGAAGAATTAACATCATCAAAATGACCATACTTTGCACAGAGCAATTTATAGATTCAACGCAATCCCTATTAAAATACCAATGACACATTTCACAGATTTAGAACAAACATTGCAAAAATGTATATGGAACCATAAATGACCGTGAATAGCAGCAGCAATTTTGAGAAAGAAGAACAAAGAAGGAGGGATCACAATACTGGATATCAAACTATAATACAAGGCCACTGTAATCAAAACAGCCTGGTACTGGCATAAGAGTAAACACGTAGCTCAATGGAACAGAATGGAGAGCTCAGAAATAAACCCATGCCTCTATGATCAATTAATATTTGACAAAGGGGGCAGGAGCATAAAATGGAGTACAAATACACTCTTCAACACATGGTATTGGGAGATCTGGACAGGTACTTCCAAAAAAATGAAACTCAACCACCAGCTTACACTAGCCCCCAAAATAAACTCAAGATGGATAAAAGATGTAAATAAATATAAGTTGTAACACCATAAAAGTCCTAGAGGAGAACATGGGCAGGAAAATCTCAGATATTCCACACAGAAACATTTTCACTAATATGTCCTCTAGAGCAAGAGATATAAAAGAAATAATAAACTGGGAGTACATCAAATTAAAAAGGTTATGCATGGCTAAAGAAAACATCAGCAAAATGAAAAGAAAACCAACCATATGGAAAAATATATTTGCCAATGATACCTTGGACTCCAGAATATATAAAGAACTTACAGGACTCTACACCAGGGAGACAAACAATCCAAGTAAAAATTGGGCAAAGGACCTGAAGAGAGATTTCTCCAAGGAGGACATACACAGGGCCTGGAGACATATGAAAGGATGCTCAGCACCACTAGCCATTAGGGGGATGCAAATTAAAACCACAATGAGATACCACCTCACACCAGTCAGAATGGCCATCATAAACAAATCAATAAACAACAAGTGCTGGCAAGGTTGTGGAGAAAAGGGAACTCTAGTACACTGTTGGTGGGAATGCAGACTGGTGCAGCTACTGTGGAAAATAGTATGGAATTTCCACAGAAAACTAAAAATGGAACTGCTTTTTGACCCAGAAATTCCACTGCTGGAATTATACCCTAAGAATGCTGAATCACCAATTCAAAAGAACCCATGCACCCCAATGTTCATAGCAGTGCTATTCACAATAGCCAAGTGCCAGAAACAGCCTAACTGCCTATCAGTGAATGAGTGGATCAATAAGCTGGTACATTCACACAATGGACTACTACATAGCAGAAAGCAAAAGGAACTCCTACCCTTCATGACAGCATAGATGGGACTGGAGAGTATTATGCTAAGTGAAATGAGCCAGGCATTGAAAGACAGATACCATATGATCTCACCTATAATTAGAACCTAATCAACAAAACAAACAAGTGAGCAAAATAGAATCAGAGACATGGAAATAAAGAACAAATTGACAGTGACCAGAGGGGAGGGGGAAGGGAGAAAATGGGGGAAAGAAGGAGAAGAATCAAGTCAAGCAACATGAATAAAGGACCCATGGATGAAGACAATTGGGGAAGGTTGAATGTGGAAGATGGGGGGTGGATATGGCAGGGGGAAAACTGAGGATGACTGTAATTGCACGACAGTAAAATATATATATAAAAACAAAAAAAATTAAAAATAGAAATATGATATGATCAAACAATTCTACATCTGAGTATATATCTGAAGTAAATAAATCACTATCTTGGAGAGATAGCTGCATCTCCATGTTCACTGCAGCATATAAAAAATAGCCAAAACATGAAAACAACCTAAGTGTCCATTGATGGATAAATAGGTAAACAATATGTATGCATATTATATAAAGAAGATTATATATATATATATATATATATATAATCAATATTATGAGCCATTGAAAAAATTGAACCCTGTCTTTTGTAACAACATGAGTGGACCTTGAGGGTGTAATTGAAACAAGTCAGACAAAGAAAAATAAATACTGTATGATCTTATATGTGAAATTTAAAAAACAGAACTCATAGAAACAGAGAATGGGTGTGGGAGAATTGAGCAAAGGTAGTGAAAAGGTACAAACTATCAGTTATAAAGTAAATAAATTCTGGGAATTTAATGTACAGCATGGTCAGTGTAGTTAAAAGTACTTTATTGCTAATTTGAAAGTTTTAAGAAAGTAGATTAAAATTTCTCATCAAAAGAAAATTTTGTAATTATGTGGTGTGGTAGATGTTAACAAAGCTTATTGTGGTGATCATTTCACAACATATACATATCTCAAATCACTATGTTGTACACCTAAAACTAATACAATGTTATATGTTAATTATATCTCAGTAAAACTGGGAAAAGAAAAAGGGATCAGAGAAATGGAGAAGGAGCCAGTAAATATGGGAACCAGAAAAATAATATAGGTACTTATTTAGAAAATTTTAATTATTTTTTCTTTTTATACTTTTGATAAGACATAGAATGCTGGTACATATTTATTCTTTTATTGCTAAATGTCAATATCAACACCTATGGTATCTTCATGTTAAGTTCTAAGAATGAATTACAGCACAATGAGCCCATTTATGAAAAAAATCTTTGCACCATTAGTTTATGGACATTCAATAAATAACATTGAGCAAAGTGATGACTGACAGCCACATAGCCATGACATGCATATTTACAATTTACTGTTAGACCAGACAATGGTCATCTCCCTCAGTGACCCAGGAATCATGGCAGTGGCAGAGGCAATGAAGGAAAAGCGAGTGCAGGCATCCTCTTTCCTGTAAGCTGCAATAATAGTGCATTTTTTAATTTAAATAAAACACACTTTACAGTCAAGGATATTATGGAATAATCTTGGAAAAAGAAAAAACTCTATAAAGATTAAATTTCTATAGTGTTTGGAATACAAAAACCATTAACTTCTTACATAGTGAGAAGAACATGGAATACGGCATTAAATAGATATGAATTTAAATCATGCTATCTCCACTTAGTGGCCCTATCACCCTGGGAAAGTTGAGAAAGTGACTCAGTCTCTTCAGGTATAGCATGGGGCAAACCACCATCTAGCACAGTGATAAGAATTAAGCAATATGTATAATAGTGGCTAGTGTAGAGACCAAGGTACTAGCGTTTTATTTAGTAGGTCTGAGCCCAGACCTAGGTATCTGTGTTTCCAAAAGTTCTGTAGGTGATTATAGTGCATGAGCAGAGTAAAGAAACATGTAAAGAACTCAGTGTCTGTCTTGCACAGGTACTTGATTATTGTTTTTATGTAGAGAATATAGAGCTTCTATCATTCAGGCTGCCATAGCTTTTTTTATTAAACACGATGATGAGATCTGTTCTAAATGAGCAGCTCAGAGAGAGAGAGAGAGAGAGAGAGAGAGAGAGAGAGCGCGCAAGGGAGGGAGATACAGAGAACTAAAATGAACAAACAATGCCATTTATAGTCTAAAGCAGTGCTATGGCGTTCAAAGATTCAACCTGAGAGACCACAAATGTCTATGACATGTGGTCATGTATAACTTTGCTGAGGCAAATTTTAATCATTTTTTCTTCATAATATGTAAGACCAAGTAAGTTAGTTGATCTGTGTGCTTACTTACTGATCAGTACATAGATTTTATTTAGGTTTTTGTAGTACTCTATTTACTACCAAAAATAGAGAAAAGCTTTGTTTTTAGTGACAACCTCAACTTCTACAATACAAAGATGTTTGAAAATTTGGGGAAATGGAAAAGGTCTCAGAAAATATTCTAGAATATACCAAAGGTCTATTATATAATTAAATTTTAATATAAAGGAAAGGTCTTATCCTATTTCAGAAATAGTTTCAAGAAATAAAAGTCACATGAGAAGGTGAGAGTGCACGGCATGTAATGCACTCTACATCTCAAAAATTTGCCTGTCTGCCTTTCTTTCAAAGAAAAAAAAGAAACAAGAAAGAAAGAAAGAAAAGAAAGAAAGAGAAAGGAAGGAAGGAAGGAAGGAAGGAAGGAAGGAAGGAAGGAAGGAAGGAAGGAA